>VDFB02083246.1:0-52469 GCA_007258455.2 Sequoia sempervirens
TAAACCATGAAAGTGAGCCAATTAGACTCAAATCTACATCTAATTAATGATGGGAATGGATTGGAAATTATTTTGAATGATTAACCTAATGATCATATATTGCCCTAATATGTAAAATTAAAGATAAAAAAATGGTAGATTTTAACCATAGTTTGTAAGAGGATTTGAAAGTGCAATGTCTTATGTACTAACCCAAAAAATATTGTTTCAACCATTGTAGAAGGACACTGCCACCCAAGGGCATATGGGTCCCTGATAGGGGTCCTGATCAGCTTTTGGGGTCATCTCTAGTAGCAGATATGAGACTTTTGTTTCTACTTGTAAAGTTTTTGGAACACTGTCAGATAATTTTGTAACTAAGTTTTTGTGGCTTGCCAAGGTGTATGACAACAAATTCAACAATGGAGAATTTTTTTTCAATCCTTCTTCAATACTCTTCAACTTAAGATCTATACATTCACAAAGAGAGGAAATGTTGGGTCTTTTTAGGGGATTTCATCAATCAAACATGGTGTAAGTGTTTCCAATTCCACAATGGAATTGTTGATGATAAATAGATAATTGAAAGAAAGGAATAATAAATGAACAAAATGCTACAACTCACCATCCCTCAATGGCTTCCTCGAAGGATTGAAGTCATGAAAATCACCTCAAGGATTTGGATCTTTCTTGCTTGAATGCTTGGAGACCTACAAAAAGGGTTAGCCTTCACAAAAACATGATAGAATGAACACATGAACTCACATACACTTTGACGTAATGCTTGGATATTTAATTGCTTTAATAATACTCTAAAAAATTTCTCTTTGAATTTTTCTTGACAATAGTATTTTCTCCTCAATTTTAGTTCTTTCCATTTTAGTTTCAATGGTGAAATGACTAGGTATTTATAGGCATTTATCTAATTTCCTAAAAAATTAGATACTGAAATTTGACACTTGAAATTTGAATTCTAAATGTTAAAATTCTGCCAAAAACATGTCCAAAAATGGGTCTTGGCTAAGAAGGGGGACCCATATGCCCAAGGGTGTATGTGTCCAGGCCAAAATTTCTAAGACATTACATGTCGGGAATAATACATGAGTTGGATGCATTTTTTAATGCTTGTAGTTTATTGAAAAATGATACAAATGGGCTCTTAGAATACATAATTTTAGGTAATTAGGCTCAATAATTTAGGGGGTCCAAAACATAGTGTGAAATTGTTAAGGGTGACAATTTTTTACACTACATTTAGCCCCCACTTTAGTGAGTGTATGAACTTATGCTTAGAATCACACTAAAGTAGAAAAATATGTCAAGAGAGGTCTAATTGTCCAAATGTTGAAGAGATAGGATGAAAAGGGATTTAGGGGGAGTGCACAAGCACCTGAGTTCTAAGATCCCATGAAAAACCAACATAAGCACAAAGGAAAACACATGCAGATGTATGATATGTAACAAGAAAAAATGACAATGAAATTATAAAAATATAATGTAAACACAATGTAAACATGAAGAAGACACTTGAACATAGACATAAAACACAAGGTTAGTACTAAAAGGATTTGAGTAGGTAAGGAAAAGAGACCTTAGTCTTAAATTGTCTCAAATACCCAACACCATCCATCAAATGTGTTGTCTAAATAAAATGATGCTCTCACAAGGATGTAAAATAACTTATGAACACATGGCTCCACTGGTGAGAAAGATGCATTATGCTAGGTGGCCATGTTTAAAAACTAGAAGACACCATAATAAAGTATGATATTTTCTAGGTGAATCATAAACTAGAAGACACACGGGCTAGTGAAGTTCGATATTCACTAGGTGAGCCCCCAAGACAAGGTAAAATGAGAGACACACACTAGATCTACAAGGTGTTCCCATAACAAGGTGGTAAAATGAGAAACATACACTAGGTCTACAAGGTTTTCCCATAACAACCATACCAATAGTTATATTCCTTGATAACCTTGATAAGGTGCAACAAATAATCAATGTGATATGCCAACACTACACTAAGTTTGAATCCTATGAACAAAGTGAAGAAAAAATACCGAGGTCTAATGTCACAAGGGATGAATGCAACAAGTTTTAATGTCTTGGGGGATGAATTGATAACCATGCCTCAACAACATTACAAACATAACCACTGCCAAATGGGGTATGTCAATAGGTGCAAGATCACAAGACAAAATGGATAAGGGTAATATATGACCCCCTTAAAATTTCAACATACTTGCTTTGTTGGTATTTTAAGGAGAAAGAGGGGATCCTTGAAAATCATGCATGTCTCCCAAAACTAGTTATCCTTACCCCCCAAGCATAGAGACAAGGACAACCACACCGAGGACTATCATGTTTCCACCATGAAAAGTATAGTTGCGCTTAAGATTGTACCACCATGAATTGCAATTAGCAAGACACATAAAGCTAGAAATGCTACATAGTGATGAGAAACATGATAGGATGAAGATCACTATTGATTAGAGGAGTTAGGTGCATCAACATAAGGAAGAGAACCACAATAATTAAGATATTATATTTTATTACTCAAGGCCTTTGATGCAATCACAGTCAGGATGACTTCCAATCCAACAAAAAATGATCAACCACAAACAAAGAAATATGCCTTTGAACACAAAATACTCAACTTGACTCAATCACTTCACAAGAGGCTTCTAGCCCTCAAAACACAACAATTGGACTTATCTTTTAGAGGTCGTACAATGACCAACCAAACATCAATTAAGCATTGACACAGAACCAAACACATTATCCCAACAGATCACCAAGGGTTTCTTTGCAACAATATGGAGTTTCATTAAACTGCCTTGTTCTAAGGCTATTAAATTAGCCCAAAATAACAAAGGGCGTACCTTTCAGACACCTTGTTTTCACCAAATATCCACAAAAATTCAACAATCGGGTGTCAAAACACCAAATTCCAACATTTATTCATATGTTCAAGGCTTCTAAATATCTACACCATAAAACCATCATTTCACATACAAACTCCTAGGGTTTATTGGAAATCACACTACCCGGGTTTTTCAGACACAAAAAATGCATCAAACACCTTTCAAATATCCTGCACAAACTTAAGAATCCATCACAAGACCAGTCCCATCAATATTTTGTCAAAACCCTACTTTGGTTCCTTCATTTCACCATGAAAACACCATATATGACCCTAGGGCTGCACTCTAAGAACACACAAGTCTCTTCTCTTACCCTCTAAGACACAAAAACACATACCCTTCCATTTATTATGCCACTCCATCGAGATACAAATTGGAATAGTAGATCGAATGGTAGATTACATAATTAAATTCTCAAACAGGGCCTTCACTGGTTTGTCACAGACAGTTCCAGAAAAATAAAGAAATCTCCCACAAGATTTGAAGTTAGATTCTTAAAATGGATTTAAAAGAAAGCTAATTCCTACCCCAACATGATACAAAGAATTTCAGAGCATTTAAGATCTGTACGGGTTTGCACAGAAGCAACAAAGTTTAGGAAATTAGAAAATATGTAGTGAATGAATGTTGTATGAATTTAGAACTTCAAAAACAAAGATCAACCCCCTGCTCAAGTATCCTTGAGGCCTTTAAATACATTTTTAATTCAAAAACCAATAGTCCAACTCCCTCAACTATCTTTTAAAACACTAATCCCTTCCTATTCCCTTAAAACTACATTTTTAACAACTTTTATTGACAACTTGATTTGCACTTTTGCAATTTTTGACCCCAAAATACAAATGACTCAAAATCAACTTATTACAAAGAGAATGGTCTCACAAGACCTTATTTTAGCATAGACAAACTAAATTCGCCCTACCCCTTAACACTTCCCATCAACCTTCAAGAGATCACATTTTGCAAATAAGGTGTAGGTGCTCCTACACCATACACCCCCACAAGAAAAAACTCATGCCACAGGAGTTGCATCTGATTCCAATATCTCCAAGCTCCATACATGTTCATGTGGTCTACAAATCCTCTCCACTGGTCCAAATTTTTTGTTCTCCCAATCTTCCCTGCATCTTTGTATTTTTTTGCATATGCAACTGTCTTCATCCCTACCATTTGTCTTCCATCTTTTCCTTGACCAAAACCTTATTGTCTTCTTTGACCTGCACCTATAGAAAAACACATATTAGTACTACCTTTTCCTGTCTTCTTCTCTATCTCACTTCAATGCTTGCAACTGTCCTCAATTCTCTATCCAACCTATTCTTTCACAATTGTCATCAGACTTTTAGTCTCATCACCAAGTACCATTGTACCAACAGACCTATTTCTCATTGTACTCTCTATACCATCAGGTTTGTGACCTACTATATCTGCAATTCTTGCTTGTATTATAATCTTATTCTCAACCAAAGGGCATACAATAGACCCTACCATGACATTAATGTTCAAATTCACTATCCTCAAATCTGAAACAACTTTCTTACCTACTGCCAAAGCATTCTCATATCTTGTACTGTCTGCAACACTTGTCTTTTTGTTTTCATTTGCAATTTCTACAAGTTCTCTTCTTCCACACATGATGACCTTTTCCTTACCTCTATCATCTTCCACTAAAGGGGTTAAAACAAAAGAGCATCCATCCTTCACAATAGTGTATGTATTCTCTCTACCATCATACAAGGCATGCCTATCATACTGCCAAGGTCTACCTAGGAGTAGGTGACAACAATCCATAGGAATAATATCACAAAAAGCACTATCCTTGTAACCTCCAATCTAGAAATCTACCACAACCTTTTCATTTACCAACAAAGATTTTCCATCACTTAACCATGAAACTTTATAAGACAATTTATGAGGTATTTTTTTCAAATTTAACTTATTCACCATCTTAGTAGACACCATGTTTTCAGTTGATCCAGAATCAATTACAATCTTGCATACCTTATTCATACACTTACATGTAGTTTTGAAGAGGCTCTTTCTTTGTAATGGTTCCACCTCCTTGGCTGCCTTCAACACTATCTTTCTCATCATCAACATTTCCCCTGTTTCAAGTGTAGCCCTCAAACTTGTAGAATGATTGATTTCACACTCCTCTTGAATGATTTGTGCTCTCTTATCCATCCTCTTTTCACCACTTGATGGACTACCAATTCTTTCAAGACATTTCCAAGATGGATGACCATACTCATTGCATGTATAACATCTCCCTACAAAATCATTAGAACTTCTACCAGCACTAAAAATTTCTCTACCTCTAAAACCTCCTCTAGTATCAACACCTTGTTCCTTACCTTTATTTTCTCCTTCTTGTTCCTCCAATGGTTGCTTGGTGTAGAAATTACTCCTCTTCCTCTTGCACTAGTACCACCTCTTCCTATGACTGATTTCTCTTGTCTCCTCTTAAGTTTTTCCTCCACTTTGACTGCTAATTGAAAACACTCTTCAACAGATTTGGGGTTAGCAACAACAAGTTCATCCTTTATATTAAATCTCAAACCACCTAGATATCTAGCCACCTTTTCAGCCTCATCCTCATCCCTTCTTGACCTTATGCTTACTTTGTAAAATTCATTAGTATAAGACTTGACATCTAGATCTTTTTGTTTCCGACCTTGAAACTTTTTATAGAATTGAACTTCATAATCCTTTGGAAGAAATTTACCTTTCAATTTCTACACCATCTTGTCCCATGAAGTAATCCTTGATTTTCCTTGTTTTCTCCTATCTACTTGCTCATAATCCCACCATAAAAGAGCATGTCCTTTTAGCTTTGTTTTTGCCACCTTCACCATCTGCTCATCTGAAATGTCCTCACTTTCAAAGTAATTATCCATAGAAGCAATCCAATCAAGCAATTCATCTTCATTTAAATTACCACCATACATAGGAAGATCAACTTTTACCTTATGAGAATCACCTTTTACTGCTCTAAGCATCTTTACCATCCTCTGATCTTCAGGGTCTAGTTATCCTCATATTCTTCATCATCTTCCTTTGTTTCACTTTCTTCATTCACTTCTCTTCTTTTCTTTTTCTCCAAGATATCAAGCCTTGGAAACACAACATTATGTGACTCCAGAATCTTAGCATGCTTCTCCTTCAGATCTTGCAACTCTCTAGTAGCACCAACACCTTTCAGAGGCATCTTCTCAAACTTGTCTTCTCACCTTCTATCTTCAAACCCGCAAAATGAAATCAAAGAGACCTTGTCCCTGAGCTCTGATACCACTTTGAAGCAATCAAGGTGAGGATGACTTCCAATCCAACACAAAATTATCAACCACAAACAAAGAAATCTGCCTTTGAACACAAAATACTCAACTTGACTCAATCACTTCACAAGAGGCTTCTAGCCCTCAAAATACAACAAATGGATTTATCTTTTAGAGAAGGCCATAAAATGACCAAATAAACATCAATTAAGCATTGAAACAGACCCAAACACATTATCCCAATAGATCACCAAGGGTTTCTTTGCAACAATATGGAGTTTCATTAATCTGCCCTATTTTAAGGCTACTAAATTAGCCCAAAATAACAAAGAAGGTACCTTTCAAACACCTTTTTTCCATGAAATCTCCACAAAAATTCAACAATTAGGTTCCAAAACACCAAATTCCAACATTTCTTCATATGTTCAAGGCTTCTAAATCACTACACCATAAAGCCCTCATTTCACAAACAAACTCCTAAGGTTTATTGGAAATCACACTACCCGGGTTTCTCAAACACAAACAATGCATCAAAAACCTTTCAAATATCCTACACAAACTTAAGAATCCATCACAAGATCAGTCCCATCAATATTTTGTAAAAACCCTACTTTGGTTCCTTCATTTCACCATGAAAACAACATATATGACCCTAGTCCTGCACTCTAAGAACACACAACTCTCTTATCTTATCATCTAAGAAACAAAACACATACCCTTACATTTATTATGCCACTCCATTGAGACAAAAATTGGAATAGTAGATGGAATGGTAGATTACATAATTAAATTCTCAAACAAGGCCTTCACTGGTCTGTCACAAGCAGTTCTAGAAAAATAAAGAAATCCCCCACAAGATTTAAAGTTATATTCTCAAAATGGATTTAAAAGAAAGATAATTCCTACCCCAAAATGATACAAATAATTTCAGAGGATTTATGACATGTACAAGTTTGTACATAAGCAACAAAGTTCAGGAAATCAAAAAATATGCAGTGAATGAACACTGTGTTAAATTGGAACTTCAAAAAAAACTTCAACCCCATGCTCAAGCCTCCTTGAGGCCTTTAAATAAATTTTTAATTCAAAAACCAATAGTCCAACTCCCTCAACTGTCTTTTAAAATGCTAATCCCTTCCTATTCCCTTAAAATTGCATTTTTAACAACTTTTATTGACAATTTGATTTGCACTTTTGCAATTTTTGACCCCAAAATACAAATGACTCAAAATCAACTTATTACAAAGAGAATGGTCTCACAAGACCTTATTTTGGCATAGACAAACTAAATTCTCCCTACACTACCCCTTGACACTTCCTATCAACCTTCAAGAGATCACATTTTTCCAATAAGGTGTAGGTGCTCCTGCACCAGCCTTATATTTATTGGTAAAATGACCATACACTTGATGATATGCACAAAATCAATCTATTTTGTAGAATTTATTTCATGTTCTGGGAGGAAGAGAAATCAAGCAGTATTTGAGAAGCCTTAATAAGATATTCTCTTGATCCATAGTAGGGGTCATTTTTTTTTCTCTTGTGAAGAAAAGATTGCTTTCTTATCACAAGATGTCATACACATAGGAGACGATAAAGAATTAGATGAGGATGGAGATGAAGTTTGGAAACCTAGACCCTACTTGGAAAAGTACAATATAGAATTCATTTAATCCCTATCATTTTTTTTCATGTTTTAATTTCCTCACGTTTAGAAAGAATTTTGTATCCAAGAACATAACATGCTTCCAACTTAGATGAAGAGACTTTATGCTTCCGAGAAATATTAACCTCATCATGAGCATTCAAATCCTTTTTAAGTTTTCTAAAGTTACACATCTTCCTCTTGTGGAAGATTGGAGTTGAAGATCCCCCATCACCACCATGGGGTGATGTTGTTGATGTAGAAAAAAGTTGAGCAAATGAAACACAAGATTGTTTTGGTTTAGATTGTGATATTTTATACTCTTCCCTAAAGGAGGGTGTAAAATATAATGAGCCCCAATCATCACTAAAGCAGGTGTTTTAAGATGAATGATTTTTATTAGACTCTCTAAGCTTTGTTGGTGATATTTTAGAATCCTCTTTGAATCAAGGTGTAAAATATAATGATCAATAATAATCATCTAAGAGTTTTGTTGTGGGTGAAAGACAATTAGGATTACCATCAACTTGTATAGGTTCTACCTTTGAAGTTGGAATCAAAGTATTAAGAGAGTTGGAAGTGTTATGATCATGTTGAACTTGTGAATTATAACTATGTTCATCTTCTTCAACCATGTATATCTTTTTATTATACTCATACTCATTTTAGGGTAAAGAGTAGACATGACTCCCTTCATGGCATGAATCCATGGTCTAAGAGGTCAATGCTACAAACATTAAGGCCCACTCCATTGTCTACGAGTGTATGCCTAGCTTTAGTTTCATTGATAATAACATTTATCATTAAGGTCTAATGTTTATTTTGGATCTCAAGTGAGGTAAATTCATGTTGAGGGAATGTAATATCTAACTTTTTCACTTGAATACAATTGTGGTGGCTACTTCATTCATTTTAATAGGATATTGAACATCAGCCTTTTGCAAAATCTCTTAGAGCATCCTATTGTATGTAGGTAATGTTTGAATCAAATCCCAAAGGGAGTTATTTTCCATAATATGAATAAATTTCTCAACAAGATACTCTCTACCACTATGTTGAGGAATATTATATGTGTGAGAAATTGTGTGATAACTTGGTTTTTGTGACACATGCTTACTAGTGAGTTGCCTTGCAAATTTTAAGATAACACTTCGGGGTTTTGGTTTGTTTTGAGGTGGTCCTATGATGGGAGGTGGTTTAGGGGGTTCACTAACGAAAGGAGATTCAATTATTTATTACATGTTTATAACCTCAACTAAGTTATCCTCTTGTTGATGGCCTTCTATTGAGGGGGGATATAATGTCAAATTAGAATATTCATCTATGCCATCCATATTACTATTTTTTCAAAGAAATGTATCAATAATTTCATCCCCTTGAGCCACAATATATTCCCAAGTAGGAGATGTATTGGGAGAGAAACAAACAAGATTCTCATGAAACTCAATGATTGGATCCACCAACACCATGATACTTTCTTCACAAGTGGGTGAGGTATCAGGAGAAGAACAACTATTATTGTCATGATTGTCCATGATTGCATCCTCTTGCACCAAGACATTCTCACAAGTAGGGAGGATGTTGGGAAGTGAATGGAGATTAGGCAAAGTGATATTAAGAAATGTGCCAATGATTTTATTTTCTTGTGTTAAGATACTCTTACAATCAGGAGGGGTATCATGAGAATAGCTACTATGATTATCATGATTATCAATGACTACATTTGTTGGAATGTTACAAGCTTTAGTGGATAATCTAGGTGAGATAAAGTCTCCAAGGGCATAATATAACATGTCGAAGTCATCACAACTAAAGGGCTTCGTAAATATAGAATGTGATTATGGAAAGTGATCTATCATGATTGATTAATAATCTATCCCAATAATGCAATGCTTCAGAAAATGTACACAATTTTGCTATAGATATGATAATCTTCAATACTGAAATGCAACAATTTTTCATAGATTTTCAACAAATGAAGCAAAATGACAAGTTTCTTTAACATGCAATAGTAGTTTTCCAAAATTTTAAATCAAACAATTGCAAGTAGAATCAGATAGAGAATGCAGGAATAGAGACTTAGGAAAAAGTTTTCTGAGCCACCTAGAGTAGGATAAGGATACCTAGGGGAATTTGAGTCCTTGACATGGGTTCAAAACACTGAAAAAATGAATTTTATGTTGTTGTTTAATGATGTTGCCTCTAGTTGCATACAGGTTGAACAATGGATATTTTTCTAGATTTTACTCAATTTAGGACAAGGTGATGCAAAATGCAAGTGTGCAATAATATTAAAAATATTTTTACAAGTTTGTGAGTGAAAGTTTTAAATCTAGAATGCAATAATTGATTGATTCTAAGATGCCACAACCTGGAAAATGATGATTTTGATGCAATTTTGAAATCAAACAATGCAATATTTTTCAACTTAATACAATGTGAGTCAAATGTAAATATGCAACAATAAATTACAATTTTGAATGCAATTTTTAGATTGAATATGCAATAGTTCACTAATTTGAAGATGCAAAATTCTAATAACGATGATTTGATGCAATTTTGAAACACAACTATGGAATTTTTCACTTGTTTTTAACCTAAATGAAAGATGTAACTTGCATGCAATGAACAATTTCAGATTTTGACCACTTAGTGAATGCAATTTGAATGTAGATCTAATCTAAATATGACTGAAACAAATCCTAATGCAAGCTATGATGCAATATGAATGTAATATTTGTGGATTGTTTTTATGCTTTTATGATTCAAAAATGAAACCCTAAATGAAAGATGCAAAATGATGCAATGCAAATCTTAAATCTAGGATGAATTATGGAAAATTTTAGAAGGTATATAATGTTAATAGGTTAGGTTCACAAAAATGTAATATAGAAAAAGGTGATCCTAGGTCCCAAATGCAAAGAACCTTGGATGCAAGGGGCCTTTTTCTAAGTTACATTAAGATGCAAATCGACAAGGTGAATAGATTGAGTATCAACCATGAAGGTGAGCCAATCAAACCTAAATCTACATCTAATTGAAGATGGGAATGGATTGGAAATGGTTTTGGATGATTAACCTAATGATCCTATATGCTATATTATGAAAATGCAAGATCTTGACAACTAACAGGCTAAAACCACAGTTTGTAGGTGGATGTAGAAAGTGTGGAGTGATATGTACTAACCCATAAAATCTTGTTTTAGCCACTATAGGAAACTGTCACCCAAGGGCGTATGGGTCCCTAATAGGGGATCTTGGTCAACTTTTGGGGTCCTTTGGTAGTAGATCCGAGACTTTCATTTTTTCTTGCAAAGTTTTTATAATGTTTTTGGATAATTCAATAACTAAGTTTTTGTAGCTTGATAAGGTGTAAGACAACAAATGCAACAATAGAGACTTTGTCTTCAATCCTTCTTCAATACTCTTCAACTTGAGATCTACACATTCATAAAGAAAGGAAATTTTGGTCCATTTTAGGGGATTTCCTCAATCAAAATCCATGTGTTTCCACTTCCACAATGGCAATGTTGATGATAAATAGATAATTGAAAGGAAGGAATGATAAATGAACAAAATTTTGCAACTCACCACCCTTCAATAGCTTCCTTGAAGGATTGAAGTCATAAAAATCACCTCAAGTATTTGGATCTTGCTTGCTTTAATTCTTGAATCCTTTGGATACATACAACAAGGGTTAGCCTTCACAAAAAAAGATAACATGAACACATTAACTCACATTCTGTGACATAATTCTTGGATCTAGAATTGCTGAAATAATATTTTGAAATTTTTCTCTTTGACTTACTCTTGAAAATAGCATCTTCTCCTCAATTGTAGTTCTTTCCCTTCTAGTTATAAATGGTGAAATGAATATGTATTTATAGGCATTTATCCAATTTCCTAAAACTTAGATCCCAAAAGCTGACACTTGAAATTTGAATTCGAAATGTTAAAATTCCACCATGTCCAAAAATGGGTCCTAGCTAAGAAGGGGGATCCATACACCCAAGGGCATATGGGTCCTGGCCAAAATTTCTAAGACACTACATGTCGGGAATAACACATGAGTTGGATGCATTTATTCAATGCTTGTATTTTATTAAAAACGATACAAATGGGCTCCTAGAATGTATAATTTTAGGCAATTAGGTGGTCAATTAGGCTCAATAATTTATGAGGGCCAAAACATAGCAGGGTCAATGCAAGATCATAAGGGTCCAAATACTATTGAGGAGAAAATACTAGTTATTAATAACATTTTGTTTGGTAATTTTTTTGCAAGTAAATATTTTTTTTTAGACTACAAGAATCGGTTGTGTATCTGTCCCACTATAAACTGTAGTGCACTTAGTAAAAAAAATTCACATGACCGGTGACACTGGCATGACACACCCTCTAGTACCATGGGGACAGTGGGGATACTAGACCTCGTGACCTCTTTCTTACAATAGGATTCTTTAACTAATTGAGCTAGGCCCACCGCCCCTTTGCAAGTAAATAATTAGTTATGATTTTTTTATTAATTTTTTTAGAAATATTAAAACGTGTTTGTCTAACCATCATAACTTGGTAAAAAATTTATGAAATTCAAATTTTCTTTTTTTATCCTATAGTATGGGAAGCATAGAATGTGACACATCTTTAAGATTCAAAAAAATGTGAAATCGTTTAAGAATTATAGATATTTTTCAATCATCCTATCAATCAAGACTTTAGTCAAAATGTATGTAGAAAATTAATAATAATTATCTATTTAATTCCAAATAAGGCATATCTTATATTTTTGGAATACTGACAATTTTCTCAATAAACTGTTTTAATTTCATCAAATTCAAATAAAAAAAGTCATCAGCCACTTTTTTGTCATATCACCACTTTTTGTACCCCCATGATCCACCCATTCCAATCTCCCTCTTTCTCTCATTTCCTTCCTTCCCTATCTATCTCCTCTCCCCTCCCTCCTCCCCTCCTTTTCTTTATCCCCTCTATCTTTTATCTTTCATCTTTGTCTTTGTCTTTGTCTCTATGTCCTTCCTCTTCCACCTTCCACTATCTATCTACTATTCATCCCTCTTTCTCCCTCCCTCCACTCTTCCATTTGTCCATTTCTTCCACTTCTATACTCTCTCCATCTTTCCTCTCTTTCCATTCCTCCTCCTACTCCTCACCATCTCTCCCTCCCTTCCACTCCCTTTCTATCTACCCCTCTCACCTCTCCATCTCTCCTTCCCTCATTCTCTATACCCCATCTATCCATATTTCCTCTCCCTCCCCTCCTTCCTTCTCTCCATTATTCTCCACCTTCTTCCTTATCTCTCTGTCTCCATACTTCTCTCTCTCATGTCTCCCTCCTGTCTACTCTCTTCCCCCCTCTTTCTCTCTCTCCTCTCCTTCTCTGTAATATATATACTCCGTCTCTTGTCATCATCGGCCATCGTGTCTGGCTGTGCCGGCACTTTGTCTCGTGTCCGGTTTGGCGTTGGAATAGAGAAGGGACATGTATTCTTTGGCGTCAGATCAAAATCAATCGCTGCGTCGGATCCGGATCCGATCGATGCGAACCATTTTCTGCGATCGAGATGCGTCGACTCGCGCTAATCAAGATCAGATCGCCAGCGCATCTTTCCAGTCAAATCCGCAATCAGGGACGATCGATCAGACTCGATCCGATCGTCACGTCGAAATCGGATCGGCGCGCATCGATCAATCACGGCGATCAGATCTTTCTCGGACAATCCGTTTCACGTCAAATTGAGAGCTCAAGAGAGAGTTAGATAAAGGGTTGGAGATAGTGAGAGAGAGGTCTAGAGCATAAGAAATGAAAAATGATTGAGATAGAGAGAGAGAGAGAGAAAGATGATATAACTTGTTGATTATTGAAATTTAACCTCTTGATTTCTAAAATTTGACATGCTGATTTTTGAAATTTGACTATGTGAAAAATTATAAGATCTTTCAAAAAGTAGAATTTGAATTATAACTCCAAGAGATCCAAAACCACTCTCAAACATCCTGAAACTATATACATGAAATATAACTTAAAGTATAAGAAAGTAAATGTCCATATGTAAATGCCAAATGTTTATTTCATGTATATAGTTTTTCTGGCAGACAAAGACAAAGACAAAGAAAAAATAGAGTTCAACAAAATGCATTTTAAAAAGTCATGCTTCACATTTGGTGAGCACCAAATAGGTTGCATTGGGAAATACCAACCCAAAGGGATGGATGACCATTTCATGCCAAGGATGTGATTTTTAGAAAGGGTAACAAAATTTAACACATATTGGTTGTGCTCTCCACCAGCTTTGCACGTGTTTCAATGTAAATTTATAAAAAAAGTGATGACATTAGTCTCTCTCTTAGCTATATAACCATATTTTTTTACACATTTTGATTATGTTAAGGTTTTCATCTATAAGCTCTTGTTAGTGCCTCCATTTTTTTTCAAAAACCAACATGTGTTAGTCTAGGTATAGATTTTTATTGGTTCATCAAATTTTGAAATAAATACATTTCTAGAAACTAGACACCATTCTACATGTATTGATTTTTTTATTTTAGATTAGTTTTCAAAAAATTTAGGGGGAAGCACGTTCAAATTTATTCTTTTTAGGATGTGTCCACTTCAAAAATTAGTAAAATATTATATATTCATTAAAAAATTAGCCAAAAAACTGACATAAACTACATGGTGTTCGCTAATGTCTCACCAAAGTGATTTTTGAAATTCTAAAAAAAGTTAAATTTCAGGGGGCACAATATACACTATGCTATTTTTTTTATAAAAATAGGACCACTTTGTGTGAACCCCCTTTTTCAAACCTTAATATTCACTATTTAAAAAAAAAATAGTAGTTTAGAAAGTAGATTCAAAGCACTACTACTCGGGTTCTTGTTGCATCTTCAAATTTTGAGCATAACTATTTTCATGTTCTTGTCGAACATCAAACTTTGCTGATTTAAAAAAAAAAGGTGACATTTTAACCATTTTTATGTCACAACTTGATATTAGCTAATGGAAAATATATAAATAATTGAAATAAAAATATCCTCTCATGTACAAAATATTTAATCCTAGTTTGTGAAATATCTATTTTATAAATCAATTTGTTTCAATGTGAAATGGGATAACATGTCTTTTTAAGAAAAAAATGGGTTTCCACAAAAGGAAAAGGGAGAGAAGTTGTTAATCATTTGTTCATTTTGTATTTCTCTCTCCTCTCCCCCATTGCCTTTGATTGCTAGTTTTTTTAAATGTTTCCTATATTCTTTCTTATCACTTGGAGATTGGATTGAAAAGTTTGAAGGGATTTTCAAGGGTTGTGTGTATTAATTCTTGAAGAGGTAAACTTCAATTGTTGTGACTTTTTGTATCGAAGGTATTATTATTTTAAAACATACAATCATGTAATCTCCTTTTATGTTTTGGCCATTCCAAAATTAGGTGGTTTAATATGGCTTCTTTTAAATATGATTATTTTTACAATTCAATTAGTATATTAATTTTTGTAGTTTTTTATTTTTTAAAAATCTATTTTAAATGAAAACATAGTAAAAATTTAAAAACTTGTGTGAGATGTGATAAGTGTATTTCTTTCTTTTATATGTTCAAAAGTGTATCATTAAAAAATTAAATTTTGAGCTTTCAAAATTTGAAGAATCTTGAGGTTCATCAATGATAGGAAGGTGATTTTTGTATGGATTTTCAAATTTATTGAAAATATTTTTCATGAATTTAGATAATGTAAAATCATTGTATTTTGTAGGTTAATTATTTTCCCCATATAAATAGAACTACATATCTTATAGTAGTGTGTCTATGTCTGTCAAGATTGGATTTCATGTTCCATATCAAGAATTTTTTTTTCTTTTTTGATCCATTTTGTTTGGGAGTGAGGATTCTAGACTAGGATGGAGTATAATATCATCACCCAATTTCTAGAAATGAAAGTGAATGGATATGGTAATCAAGAGGGTAAAATGTAACAACTAAAAATAAATGAATTTAACATGAAATACACATTAAAGAAGAATAATTTACATGTTCAAATATATACCATATTATGGACATATAAAGTGGTTATACACAACATTAATCCAATCCTTGGAGATGAATTCAAATGCTATTTAGAACCTCACATAATGGATGGGGAGAAAAATCCCAACTTTGTTTAATCCATTGAAACCATTTTTCTAGCACTTCTCACTGAATGTCTATGATACTCTTTCCATCATTGTGCATCAAATATTTTTTAATATGATCAGTGTTTATGAATTGTAATGTATATTTATCTTATTAGTGTTTTGATTCCAAATTATATGTATTTGAATTGACACTTTGATTCATAGTTGTATGTAATGATTACTATATGGCTGTATTATTTATGTATTTTTATACCCTACCTACTTTTCCTTTCATGTGTGTTGTATGACTATCTATCCAAAGTTCCTTTGGGTATAAAGAGGGGGCCTCATTGGATCACATAATTGGGTGATTAATAATTTGTGGGGCTAGTTGGTTCCTTGGAGATGTTTGAAGATAATGCATGGTTCTCTTGATACATTTATTATCATAGAAATTTCTTATTATATTATTTTAAGAAAATGAATAACTGATGATATTGATATCCTTGTAATTTAAGTTGTATATATATTATGGATTACCCTTGAGTTAGGTTGTACACCATCCACATAATTTTGGATGTGATTCACTTGTTGTAGTTTTATATTGAGTTATTTTCGAGTAAAAAATGCATTATCATTGAAATGGAATTCGTGATATGCTAAGTCTTGATTTTGATGTTTAACTTTATTTCTAAATATTTGAAATGATAATTATTTTATAATGTTTCATTTTGATACTATGATACACTAGAGATGTTAATAGGATGTAATTTTTTACCCTATGGATTGGGAATGATGAATATTTTATGTATTTCTCTTATTGCATTGAACAAAAGTGCACATTGATTATGAAATGATTTTTTTCTCAAAATTGAATTTATGATGTTTATGAATTTAGAATATGAATTATTGTTATCTTTTCATTCTATATTTTAATGGATCAAACCATTTTTTAGAAACACTTAAATTGAGGTGTGTGCATTATGTCTAGTGTCAGGGTATTTAGAATAACATTCACATAGCCATACTCTTGTCTTTAAATTTCTAATTTTGGTTTATGTGTTGGGGATTGGACCTTTTCTTTTTGGGCCATGTATTCTAATAGTCCTATTGAGGAGTCATTTGACATCTAAAAATTTAAGTTTGAAGTCTTTAGGGACCCTATATTGTATTTTGGGCCTATATAGTATCTAGAATCACCCATTTCAGAAAGGGGTGATTTGCACTAGTAAAAAAGTGATTAAGACCAAAAAGAGTGATCCTAAAATAGTGGATAGTTTAAGCCATTTATAGAAAAAATTCCTAAACAAAAGTTGTTCGTAGGGTCTACCCGCAATGCTTATCATCTTTGTTTCAAGGTCAAGTTTGATTTCCTCTTTTAACATAAGTCATGAGGTGTGAGGAAATGAATAGTCTCTTATGAGACTACATGATGATCTAGTGAATCTCCTTGGCATTCAATGTAAAAGCTAGAATTTACTTTGTTTTGAATGTTCTTTCTACATCATTTTGGATGTTTGAGTGTTTGTTGGTTTTATATTATGGGGTGGGATGATGCTTATATTTCCTTAGACTAAGAAATAATGATCATCCACTACTATTCATTATTCAACAGTGAGAGATAAAGATTGTGGTCTATATTTGATCATCATCAATAAAGATAAATTTATCTTCCTATATGGTTTTCACAATGAGGTTCTCACACAATAGTTTATAATTATTTGGCATATGTGTAATAATTATTTTTTATTGATATAGCTATATATGAGGGTCAATGCAAGATCATGGGGGTCCAAACTAGGCCCTTAAGTGGCAATGAAAATTCAAAAAAAAAGATTTAGGCAACTTGACATAAAAAAATGAATAAGTTATTAACATAATTTTAAAAATATGTAAAATTAAAATTTGTAGCAAATTGAATGTAGTTTCTAAGATACTATTCTTTTTTTGGAAAAAGTAGACCTATTTGATGAAAATTTGAAACAATTTGCAAAAAAAATATATTTATTTGAAACTTTCAATATAAGTAGAAGATACATGCCTGGATGTGCCACATTTTTTTTGTAAATTTTTTGCAAGTAAATAATTAGTTATGAATTTTTTATTTAAAATTTTAAAAAATATTAAAACTTGTTTGTCTAACCACCATAACTTGGTCAAAAATTTATGAAATTCATTTTTTCTTTTTTATCCTATAGTATGGGAAGCATAGAATGTGCTACATCTTTTGGATTCAAAAAAATGTGAAACCGTTTAAGAATTATAGATGTTTTTCAATCAACCTATTAATTAGGACTTTAGTCAGAATGTATGTATAAAATCAGTAATAATTATCTATTTAATTCCAAATAAGGAATATCTTATATTTTTGGAAAGCTGAAAATTTTCTCAATAAACCCTTTTTGTTTTATCAAATTTGGATAAGAAAAAAGTCATCAGCCACTTTTTTGTCATATCACCACTTTTTGGACCCACATGATCCTACACTCACCCATGAGAGTTATTATATTATGTTGTGATTCCTTTGGTGCATAGGTGTGAATTTGGGCATGCTATCTAGTGCTTTATCATGGAAATATTTTCCATTCATTCATTCAATATTAATGTCTTTGGTGAAATTTCAAGTGGAATTATAGTTTTATAGTTGTGATGCATAAATTTAAATATATATTTTTAGTTCTGATATACAAATTCATATGGGTATTTAAATTTGAGATACAATATCAAATGCCTATATATATAGTTGATGTATAAATTTAGTTAGGTTTTTAAAGTTGAGGTATTGTTTTAGTTGAATTTATAGACACAAGGTATAAATTCAATGCAGTTTTAAGTTTTGTAAGGTTTTTAGAGTCATGACATAGATTTAGCTAGGTTTTCTAAGTTGTATAAAATAATGTGGGTTTTAGATTTGGGATAAAAATTTAGAAGGGGGATTGAAATTTGGGGTATAGGTTCAAACCAATATCCATATTCTAGTTTCACTTCTTTGGCTATAGGTTGATCCTCCATGGTACTTTTTCTTGGCTATTTGGTCTTATCCATAGCCCTGTAACCACATACACATGACCCTTACCTCCTTTGTGCATTATGATTCCTTTTTATCACTTATATGTATTCATTATTATATCTTTTGAGTCATTAAAACTTCACATGGATATTTTGTGCTTTGATGATCATATCTCACTAGATATATTTATACCATTATGCTTACATATTTACATGTAACACTTTGGATACTATTAAACCTATTCTCTTTTCTCACACTTGGAAGCAACGTTAGAGGTATCTTATTTTATCTTTCTAAATTTTCTTTCATGATTATATATTGACACAATATCTCATGATTTCTATAGGATTATATCTATTATATGGATTCTATGCCTATTGAGTTTAAATGATTATATTTTTTGACATATTACTTTTCTATTTTCCTCCAATTTATTGTATTCCTTTGCATGCAATAAATTTCAAGGGGGAATTATATCATTGATTTTTTCCATGTTTATTATTATAGTGACTTTCTAGGGGTTTTTAATTACACATTCATTATTACAATATCTCACCAAGGGATTTGCTTCAATTTTGTATGATTATTTAATGCCTTCATATAATTTTAAAGGACTACACTATCTTCTTATTTTCAGAGGATAGTTATAATGGTCCATTTGAGGATCCTATATCTATCTCAATTCTACTCTTTGATCTAAAATATGAATTAGTTATTCAAATCTTAAAGGCCCTAAAGACAATACCACTATGGGTATCAAAAATTTTCATGTAATTTGGACATCTTTTTCAATACCAAGGTGGTAGAAACAAATGTTTACACCCTATAGAATGGACTTAAAGATGTGTAGGATACTCTAGAACATATTTATTTTCTTAGAATCAACATGTAGGTTGTCACAAATAGTTGCAAAGCTAGGAATTAAAAGGTTTTTATTTTGGTAGGGAGTGAACACATTGTTCACCATAAAGAACACATCATCAAGGAATGAGCTCTTACTATGGAAATAAAGAAACAATGCCCTATCAAAGAAATTTAGCAAAAATAAATAATTGGAGGATTCAAAGAGACTAAATTGGACTAATATTTTCCTTATTTTTTCATTCATGATGGATATTAGGATGATTAAATAGGGAAGACATCATATTAGACAATTTGATTCTCCTTAAAATGAAATTTATGCTCTTTATTGTAAGAAATATCAAGTGGTGTAAGGATATCTCAAAGTTGTAAAGGTAGAGCAAGGATGAAGGGGTGTGTTTTGAAAGTTGTAATGTATCAACAGGTGTAAGTTTTTCTAAGTGTTGTAGCTTCATACAACAAGGATGACCAAGCATGTTTTCAATGTGGTAAGGTTCCAATTATCCATAAAAAAGGTTATTTAGTGTTTTAATTGAATACTTGGATAGTGATGGGATTCTTGAATGCATACCCTTTATTGTGTTTTTCAACCATTTAAGGGTTTTCTCTAACTTTACATGGTATTTTATGTGACATTCATTGTGTACTTGTGTCTTGATTTATATGTTCCTTGACATTGTGATGATCTTAAGTAAATTTTATTATAGCTATAATGTGTTTTGAAATAGTACACAATGTGTTGGAGTTCTTTGGTTGGGTGTTGGGCTACAATCTATCTTTTGAAGATAAGAAGTATTATCAAATTCCTATTTACAAATCACTCTCTTTGGGCTATAATGGCCCATTTAGGGATCCTACACCTCTTTTACATTTATACATTAATCATTGACATTGCAAAGTAGTTGTTTATGATAATTTTTGTATCTTTATAAGATGTTATTGATGAATTCTATTGTATGCAGGTATGAAGATGTAGCTATCATTAGATGGACCCCAACCACTTGATAGAAAGTCCTAATGATTCTTTTAAACAATATCGAGTTCAAACTTAATACCATTAATATTGAATTTAACACTTCAAATTTGAAGATCAAGGATGTCCATAACACCTTGATTCCAAACATTATAAAATTCATTTATAATATAATTACTAAAAATTGATTTAGAAAACCTAAAATTAATTATATAATACATATTTCAGCAAAACATTTCTTATCGAACATAGAATTAAGAACCTCTTTCCCTTTTTAGAATCTAATAGTCTTATGAATGTTAGGTTTATTCAATTATGGATATCTTTCTAAAGCTTGTATATTTTCTCTCTTCAAAAGTTGACATAATATTTACACTGAAGGCATCCCCACGTTGAGCTTTTCCAAGCTCTTTTGATGCCGAACAAAGCAGATTGACTGAGAGGCAGTACACTATGATGTAACGAAACTCAACCATTCATCATTTTATCGCCATGTTCCTAGTTGTTTACACCTTTTTACTAATTTCCTTGTTGTTCTTGCTTTCTGCTCCTCCAAACTCTTCGTCCCTGGTATTGACCTTTCACTTCAGTTTGTGGAATGCATTTTGATAGCTATTAGTGGAGCCCTTAAATTCAAAAGCAGGTAGATTCATTAGTTCTAGTGATGCCTTGTTCGATGATCTCAACTTGACTACTAATAAATACTCCATGCTTCTAGATGTTGCATCCTAACTACTCCTTCCCACATGTGTACGACTACAAATATATTAGTTGCAATTCCACCCAAGTGTCGATCCATAATATATTATCTATATCCAGTCGAATGAGATATTTTGTTCAATACTTATTGACATTGAAGACACGAATCTATCACAAAGATCAATAGAATTCTACTCCACATAGATCACAAAGATCTGTTAGGAAAAAGGTGTCTCAACCTTTTTCTTTTCCCATAGCATCATTTTTTCTAAATATTGAATGTTGCTAATTTTCTCACATTGTCTTGTGAGATACAAGTTGCAGTTTCTATTTGGATGAGGATTCAAGTTGGAAAGTTGATTTTACAAGTGAAGTTGTGCATAAAGGCATTTTCTATTTCCGTGTTTAGTTTACATGGAATGTGAGTTTTTGAGGTGCAGTGGTTTTGGCATTTTCCGTGTTGCATCTTCAACCTTTGGCAGTTGATTTAGAAATATATAATTTGTGCATTGTAAGCTCTATAAATATGATTTTCTACTTGACGAGTTGTGAGAGTAGATGTTGAGTTCATAGGGGTTATGCTGTCGGATTTTCTCCAAATGGAACAAGATGTAAATCTCCATGTAAAGGCTTAGAGCCTGCAATTGTATTGTAACTATGTATTTGGTTGCTGAATAATACAATGGATCTATGCTTTCAAAGGGTGGGGTTTTTACCCAAAAGGGTTTTCCCCACATAAATCTGTGTTCATGTCTTCTATTCTTTCATGTTTAATGATTTTGTTCATTGAATCAGTTTAATGTATGTTGTTGAAACTGGTTGATCTTGCATGATCTAAAATTGTATGATATTTCCTCTAAGGATTAATGGTAGGAAATAAACTGTCTGATTCCTCTTTATGGCATAGTAGTATGTGCTTTTGAGTTTCTCTTAAGAAACATAGATTACTGATGGCACCTATTCATTTCAGATGTTCATTTTGGGATGAATCAATTTCCCTCCAATTGGTATTAGAGCTTTCTTTTGAGATTTTCTTTTTGCTTGCATGTGCAAGTTTGTGAGTTGCATGTACTTGCATGTGGCTTGCATGTAAGAATTCCTAGTGTTTAAGGTTCCGGGTATTCCTTCTGTGAATATTTCTTAGCCTAACAAGCTTGAGGAAATTTGAAGGATTCGGCTGAAGATTGATCCTTTGGTGAGTGGAAGTTTTTTCTTTTTTGTTTTAGTTTTAGGAGATAACACACAACTTGAAGGATGGTGAAGACAGAGAAAATGGAGTTGGTCATATTGAAATGATGTGATCTGAAGCTCCTAGTTGACTGTGGAATAATCTTGATGCATGGGGTGTGCTTTTTATTCTTTATGGTTGTGTTGCAAAAAATATTTCATATTGGGTGTCTATGTGAGAGGCTCCCTGGTGATATGGATAAACTTGGGTTGTTTTCCATCTATGGAGTAATGTTCTTATGTCAGGTGCTTTTTCCTGGTATTGGAAGGCATTTTCTTTTGTTACCCTGATTTCATGTAGGTTATAGAGTTGATCATTGGATGATCTGGAAGCTTTCGTAATAGATTGTCTCCCTTTGATGCATGTGCATGTTAGTGGTTGTGGAGTTGGCCTGAAATGGGCTTGGAGTTCTTGAACTACTTTTTCCTTTTGTGGATGCTTTGCACTTGCATGGCTCAGATTTGTGGTTTCTAGATCTAAGGATTTTATAGATTTTCCTAAAAAAATATGGTTATGCTCATCTATTATAATCCATTATTCTACTTTAACCATTATGGAATGGGTGTTTTTCAAACATAGTAGTTTTGCAGGTTTTATACAGCCAATAAAAACTTGTGGTTTTGTAAAGCTACAACTAAGCTATTTTCTAGACCCTAGTTTTTGGGGTGTTACTAAATGAGATAGTTACAGTTTTGCATGCATGCTTTGTGCATGGTGTGAGGAGTTGAGATGCTTTCTCTACATGGGAGTGTTGGTACATGATTAGTCACTTAGTTACATTTCTATGGTGATGCTTGGTGGATTCCTTGATTATGGTGTTGGTTGTGGAAATGATTGGAAAATTAGATCTGGGCTTGATCTGGTACTTGAGTCATGTTGTATACATGGTTATTCTATATCATATCTTAGTTTTGCAATTTCCAGTGCAATAGTGGCTTTGCATGTTGTATTGATTGGATCTACGGGTTGTGCAATGTTGTGGGCTATCTTTACCTAGATGATTGCATAGATGACTCAGAAGTGGACTCTATATCCATGAGGTTTGATTCTGTATTGATGTAGACTTATTAGCTGGCCTTGTTTGTGGTCACTTGTGCATTGGTGTGGTTGCTATGAGATGAGAGGATGGATGATACAAGAGTACCTGGATAGTTAGTGTTGGAGTCTTGTAGCATGGCGTATTTGATCTTGGTTTCACTTGGTGTGATCAATAATACACTTTTATATGCATGGACTTGGATGATTTTCAGATTTGGGAGATGGTGTTTCATGTGCTTGGAAAGCTCGGTACCATGATTCAGTGGGAATTTTAGTAGTGATTGTGTATTCATCACTATGTGGTGAATGATCTTCTTTAGTGATGTAGATGTTTTAGAAGGAATCTTAGATCCTTTTGTTGTAAAAAGGTTTCTTCACATTTGCATGTGAACACTATTTGAGGATGTGTAGCATCTCAGAGCCATGGAGGACTCTTATGGTCTTTGGATTGAGGTGTTGGTGGTGCTGGACAGGTGATGTTGGTTTAAATTTTGTTTGTTTTATGTCAAGGTATACTCTTGATTACGCATTAGAGTTTTGGCATGATGCATTGCTCTTGAGACCATGGTATGTTCACTTGGAGCATGGGATCTCCTAAGGGGGATGGTAAGATCATGATTTCATGATAAGTTCTTGATTCAAATGATTGGAGCTTTGACAGTGGTCTAGTGATTCTCTATGTTTTGGGTGCATTGGTAATATGTTTGAGAACTTCACGATAGTATAGTGATGCATTTGGAGTTTAACATGACATGATTATTTTCTAGTTCTCATGGATACATGCAGAATGAGGTGAGGCTATATTTCTCTTGAGATGAAAGAAGTGTTGTTGAGATGGTTACTCTTGATGATATTTCAATAGAAAGTATGAGAAGCCTACACTTTGGTTGGATGTGAGTTCAATAGAGACCTAGATGAGGATATTTCTCTTGGAGGAGCCATGATCTGGCTTGCATATCTTGGAGGAGCATTATCATTACACACTCTTGGTCTACTTGGTAGCTTATCGCTTGAGAGGTATTCCCCATTGTTTCTCTCAGGTGCTTTACACTTTCTTTCATAAACATAGATCTTGAGCTACTATTAGATGGTTCTGGAGGATTCATTGTGAGAGATGGATAGCATGGTTATCTCCTTGGGTTTGCTTTTTCATTTTTGATGATCATAGGGGATGGTAGTGGGTTGATTTCTTGAGATGGGAAATGGAATAGTTTGATCTTCTTTGAGAAGCTTACATCCATGTAGATACATGATGCATATATGTTATGTTTGATCTCTTAAGGTTGAATGGGTTTGGATGTTGTTATGGATTTTATATTGGGGTTGTGAAGAAGATCTTACTTGACATAGTTGGCACTTAGAGGTGTATGTAGAAGGGCATGCTACATGTTTATGATTTGCAATTTTTTCTCTTTAGTCTGGTTCTTCTTCCTATATGTTCAGATTCATATGACTTTCGATGTGAAATTTCTATGTGGAGCTATGATGATCACTAGTTTGTGGTCATGTGTTGTCACATGGGTGATGACATGGAGGTTCGTGTATCTCTTTCTTCTATCGAATATGGAGAACATGGGAGAGATATGGAATATTGTTGAGAGAGATGTTTTTTTGTAGCAATTGGTTGTAGGATTTTGCAGATCTTTGTGGATGGTCCTTGGTACTACATGGTTACACTTTCTATGTGTTGTGATTGGTAGACTCAATATGCCTTTGATTGTTTCAGATTTGGCATTATCCATGCAAAGGGAGTTCCTAGATGTGTTTTGTTTTCTTCAACTGGTTGGCACATGGAGCGTGTATTTGTAGTTGATGGGTTGGCTATGTAGGTGGCATGAGTTTTCTGATGTGGATACCTTTGAGGTATGCATGATTGGATGGATTAGAACTTGTTGTGGGTGCTATTTTCAGTCGCGTGGGTTGGTCAGTTGGAAGGTAGCAGTCAGTTTCTTGGTTGTTCTAATTGATGTTCTATCTTGCTTTTTGGAGGATGTCTTCATGGTTGTGTTCATGTTGGGGGCTTTGAAGTTGACGTTGTTGATGCTTCTGTATAGCTTATGAGCACAATGGAGTGGTGGTAGTATCCTGTAGCCTTTGCTATTAGTTGGATTTGATGCTTGTGTTCTTTGGACTAGTACATATACACCATGGCTTGTTCCTTTCCTTAGAGGATGGCAGGAACTGTTGCTTGAGATGGTGAACATATTGGATGTTGTTGCAGGTGTCTTGGTTGGAGCATGAAAGCATTGTTTCAAATTCTTGTGATTGCATGTATGGCTGTGATGATGTTTTTTCATTGGTTGACTCTTAGCAGTTAAGTCTTGTTACTTTCATGGGCTCTTCAAAGGTGTTCGACAAGTGGGAGAATGTTAGGATAAAGAAGGTGCCTCAACCTTTGTTTTTTCCCATAGCATTATTTTTTATGAATATTGAATGTTTCTAATTTTCTCACATTGTCTTGTGAGTTACAAGTTGTAGTTTCTATTTGGATGAGGAGTCAAGTTGGAAAGTTGATTTTATAGGTGGAGTTGTGCATAAATACATTTTCTATTTCCATGTTGAGTTTAGATGGAATGTGAGTTTTCGAGGTGCAGTGGTTTTGGAATTTTCCATGTTGCATCTTCAACCTTTGGCAGTTGATTTAGAAATGTCATTTGTGCATTGTAAGCTCTATAAATACGATTTTCTACTTGACGAGTTGTGAGAGTAGATGTTGAGTAGATTTACTTCAGACCATTGCAATAGAATACATCCCCTATGAAACCACAGTCTGTATATATGTGAATAGTGACAGTTATTTGCCACCCTTCTTTACCAGAGGCATAAAAAGTAATATATTTGATGGTGAACAAATGGAGAATGAGGAGAGTTCTTATGGCCTTTCACTTTGGAGCAGTGAAGAAATAAATTCATGGCCGTCGAGTATAAAGATAAAGCTTGATGAGCTTGCACGATACTTACTAGATGATAGTATATTATAATCAAATAAACCTGACAAGCCAATTACTTATAGACCAAAATATTATAATTAAATGACAAACAAAATTTCCTTCACACAAAGAGATATATGTATTCCGCATTAAATGGAAGCAGTTCTCAGATTGTAATTACATGATAATTTTTTTTCATTCAATAGAAATATATATATGTATTCTAGATTAAATGGAAGCATTTCCCAGCTTCCATGGGTGTCGTATATACAACTGATTTGCCAATCAAATCTTTGATGGAAAATGTTATAATTTAAAAATATGCAAGTTTACAAAAGAAAATAATCATTTTATTTAAATATTAAATGGTATGATAGTCAAATGGTTAATTTCTCCAATAGATAGTTTGCTTCTATGGTTTCTAAACTCTAAACTGCTTGAAGACTCAGTTTTTTGTTGTTTCTAATTAACACCTCAAAAAAATGCTTTGAATGTCGAGGACTTGGCCATGGTCATATCGATACTCAAGTTTAAGCGCCTAACAAACACAACAAACCATAGCTTCAATTTAGAAGGGATATCCATGACAAATTTGGAAGAAATAGTGGTGAACAAGTCAGTCTTTAAATGGGTGGTAAATAGGTTTCCCCAATCAAAAAATGGGGTTTCTTTTGGTCATATTTCCATTATGAAATAAAATTTATCACAAAAACTCATTTGACAACATTACTCAACTAAAATACTCTTTGTTTAAAATTCTAATGATAAAATCTGTAATAATTTTCTGCAATTTCTTATCATTTAAAAATTCTCAAAGCTGCGGTTTAAAATAGGGCTCTCTTTGACTATCTTCATTACCACACAAAATTTGTGACAAGAACCTATCCTAAGAAAAAAATATTTTTATTATAAAATATATTATGAACAATATCCATAAAATCATATATTCTACAGTACTAATACTTTATTTTCATATTATCTTCTTCATTGTTCTCTTTGTATCACTAAAATATCTCACTTTTCTCTCACTAATATAGATGCTAAATACCTTTTTTTTTTTCCTTTTATAATGTTTAAGATTATCTCTTTATTTAGGATATTTATTCTCTTAATACTTTATTTAAGCATACTATAGTGAATTTCATACTAATTAAGTGGTATACAACACATACATATTATTATTTATTTTAAATTATTTAAATGGAAGGTCTTAATACATTTACATATCAACAAATGACATGTTTGTATATTGCCATTTAAACATGCTTTATATTGAATATATTTTCAATACAAGTTTTGTTATTCTTCTATTTATTAATTGTCCCAAGTCAATTTCTCCATTTTTTTATAATCTACATTTTTTACTAATACAAATTATTTTGCACATTATATGTTTTTCACTCTTACTTGAATACTTCAATTTCTATATACTTGTTTTTAAAAAGAAGATTTATACCTTCGCATCTCAATCGCTTCTCCCAAATTATAATAAACAAATTAAATATAAAAAATTAACTAATATGTCTTCAACGTACCTATAGTATTTAACTTCTTCATTATTTTCTTGTGATAAAAGATATCATCAATACTGGCGTGATATCATCAATACTCCCGTAGCTTTAGACTTTATAGACGATGGGGACGACTGGAGACTTGTCGGCCATACGTAAGTCGCGACTTTGCTCAGGCTTTGTTTTCACAACTGGATTCTCTTTCCAGACCAACATCCAATTCATATAGTACTCTAATAGCTCTGAACTTCATGGATTTATTGGAAGGAGCTGTAAATTCCTTCTTAGTCATAATTTTGGTTGGGATCTGCCCATTCTTGATACAGTTTGTGATAAAGTACTTATGGAGGCCATGGATGATTTACAGAGCTCTGTTAAAACAGGGCTTCAAAGGTCCTCCGCCCCGATTCATGATTGGCAATCTTGTTGAAGTTGCAAACATGGTGCAGCAGCAATTGCTTACAGATATGCCTTCTATAAATCATGATATCAGAAAGAGAATTTTCCCTTATTCAGTCCAGTGGTCAGAGATATATGGTCTCTTTCTCACAGATGTCTATTTTGTTTCTTAAAAGATTTTGGTTATATGTTCTTATGTCTGGTCTAATGTTTGTGCAGGAGAGAGATTTGTTATATGGATTGGTTATGAGCCCAGAATTGTTATAACTGATGCTGAGCTCCTCAGGGAACTTCTTTCTTCCAAGCACTCTACTGACTGCGGAAGGTCTCCGATGATTATAAAGATGCTTTCTGTGGCCTTGGGCACTGGACTTTTAACTGCTAATGGTCAAAAGTGGTCTCACCAACGCAGAATTGTGGCGCCTGCTTTTCATATGGAAAAGCTTAAGGTGGTCATTACATTCTTACTTGATTCCTCCATAATCCTGTTCTTCAGTTCATTCTCTTTACTTTCATATATTATTTCTACACTACTATACCATTCTGGACATGTTTTAAAAAAATATTTTTGTGGGCTTTTGAATCTCATCTATCAATCTTACTTTTGAGAATTGTTGTGTACACTTTACAGGCCTCTGTTGACATCATGTCCATGTGTACAGATCAATTGGTAAAGGAATGGAATGAGATTATGAAGGAAGCTGCAGAGAGGCCCTGTGAATTAGAGCTAACTGCTTTTATGGACAGGCTCACTGCAGACATTTTTATGAGGGTGGGATTTGCAATGGACTACAGCAAAGGGGGAAAAGAAATATACGACGACATCAGGGGTTTAGAGGAGATAATGAACCACAATATTCGATATCTATGGCTGCCAGGTTCCAGGTATGACTTGATTACCTAATTAGGTTCTTTTCCAAAAAGGGCAATTTGAGATTTGGTTTGTTTAAAATATAGTAAAGACTCATTCGAATTCATATTTCTTTTTTCTCCAAAAAAAGTTATATCCCCACGCCCTCAAATCTGGAGGCTTGGAAACGGAGTAGAAGATTGGAAAATAACTTGAAGCAGATTATAGAGAAAAGAAGAGAGAGTGGATCATATGGGAATGATCTTCTTGGCTTGATACTCTCAGAAGTAGAGAACGTTTCTTCAGATGACAAGAATTTCAGCTACACAGAACAACAAGTAATGGACGAGTGCAAAACATTCTTCTTGGGAGGAAGAGAAACCACCAGTGTTCTGCTATCCTGGACAATACTTTTGTTGGCACTCAACCAGGATTGGCAACAAAAAGCTCACGAAGAAGCAACTGCAATCTGTGGAAACAGCAATCCCACTATGGATTGTTTAGGAAAGCTCAAAATTGTAAGTATGATAAACAATTTTTTAAGTTAGGAATCCATCCCAAGAGAAACAAGTCCAAATTAACTTAGGAAATTTATTTTTGACAGATTGGGATGATACTGAACGAGGCATTGAGATTATACCCACCTGGAGCAGGCATCGTGAAGCAGGCATTCAAAGACTTAAAATTAAGAGATGATTTTATAATTCCCAAGGGTGTGAATGTGGTGGTAGACATAGTATCAATGCACAGGGATCCTAGATACTGGGGAAGTGATGCAAATGAGTTCAGGCCAGAGCGTTTCAGAGATGGAATAAGCAAAGCTACAAATAGTCATCCCCATGCCTTCATGCCATTTTCTAGTGGGCCAAGAGTGTGCATAGGGCAGAACTATGCGTTATTAGAAGCAAAGGTTGTGATAAGTATGATGGTGAAGAGGTTCAGATTCAGTGTGAGCAGAGGGTATAGGCATGCACCTGTAGCCTTCATCTCTCTCAATCCTCAACATGGAATACCAATCATGGTGGAAAGAATAGAATGCAATGGAGACTAGTCAATAGTTGTTTGTATGTCATCGTTGGCCAAGGTCCTTGCACGTGTTTGACGCAAACATTTCTTGTTTTTCCCCCTGCTTTTCAATGTATATCAAGTCAAGAGCTGTGTATGTTCGAATGGATCTTGCTAACCCTTACATATATATAATCTAAAATTATATTTAAATTTATAATGGTATATTATTTTGTTTGAGGATTTTATATTAAATTTATAAAATTGTTGAGTTATTAGTCAAGGATTGAAGGGTATCCATTCTTTTAAAGTTGTTTAGTGCATGTTAACAGTATTAGGACCTTGGACTCAACAAGATTTTATCTCTAGTAAACTTATTTAGAGGCCTTCAACTATATGAGAAGTCCAAAACCCTATTGACAAAGTATACTATTTTGAATCTATTGAAAATTAATTTCTTAGTGTTGAGTTCAAAATTATTATTTGATATTAAATATTTTTAGAAAATATTAATTATTATTAATATTAATGCAACATTTTTATTTATTTTAATGATGACTTCAAAATTATTATTAATACTATTTTTTTAAATAAATAATTGTTATTTTTTCTTATGATTTCAAAGTTATTATTGATGATTTTTATTATTAATATACTATTTGAAAATACATTATAAATAACAAATTGTGATGACATAAATATATTACATCTTTAAAAAAGTGCACTCCAAATCTTTATGTTTAAACAATTGATATGAATAATTAACCAATGAAAATTTGAATTATTTAAATAAATATTGACATTTTCATTATAATTCAATATAATTGCTCTGATTACGAACTACGAATTGTGAATTACAAAATATAGCGAATTACAAAAAACATAGTGAATTAAATCCCCAATCTTCTTCCTCAGCGAATACACATTTGCGAATAACAAAAAGGGAAAAATCGTGGCAAAGGGACGAAATAAGCGAAATACTCATATGACATCTTCTGTAGCCCAAAGGCATGCACCATGGAGGAACAAATGACTAAACCAGTCAAGAAGTGTGAATCAATACAACACAAGGAATATCTAATAATAGACTTATCCGAGGAAGCTGAAGCAGAACTGGGCATTTTAGAAAATGTTGCAATTATTGGAAAGCTTATATGGCATAGATTTGAGAGAAAAAAGATTAAAGAATGGATTGAAAACATATGGAATACTCCAACCCTAATAAAATTTCTCCCAAGAGGTTTCTTTGTTTCTTTGTAGTTATCTTTGCCACTAGGAAAGAAAGAGAATTTTTTTTGGAAGCTAGCCTTTGGGAGATGGAAGGGAATCCTATATACATATAGAAGTGGCACCAAAAATTTAACCCCACTAACACAGGGCCATATGAGCAACCGGTATGGATTTGATTATTCAATCTTCCTTTGGATTACTGGTCAGAGGAATGTTTGGAGAAGATTGGTAGGACTCTAGGCACCATGGTGTATATAGATGCAAATCTCTTTAATGGTGACCCTTGCCTGCACGCCAGAAACAAGATAGCTACTATAAAAAAAAATCCCTAGGAAATTCTTCTTTGTGTTAATGGAACACACTGGAAACAGGTTATGGAGATAGAGGAAGATAAACATTTCTGCCTCCAATGCGAAAGCAGGAAACACAGGGAAGAGGAATGCAAGAAAAAAGACTTTCGAAAAAAAGAGAGACAACAAGAAGAAATTAACAAAGCACCCTCAAAAAAAGAGAGACAACAAGAAGAAATTAACAAAGCACCCTCACTAGGAAACTTGAAGATGGAGAATGGTGCAAGGATGGTATGGAAGAAGAAAGAGCTCAGGAACCAAAAAATCATCAATGATCAGGCCTTACGAAACCAAAAAAAAAAAAGGAAAACCAAAAACTGGTTTGGAGAAGAAAGGCATATGACAATCTACCCATGTAGAAAATTGATCCAGGAAGCAAGGTAACAACACCCACAAGAACTAGCCTTGGTATACAAAATGAAATTGGGGAAGAAAGAAAATCAATCAAATGCAAGGACCCCAACAGCCCAAAGGCCTTCGTTGCAACATAAAACATAGCTCATGAAAATTGCATGGAGAAAGAAGGATCAGACTTTGAAGACATATACATGGAACACAATCAATTAGAAGTAGACAAACTAGACATCATAGATCCAAGATGTATTTTTCGGTCGGCAGCAAGGGAATTGGGAAAAATTAAGAAAGGAAGAGGAAGAAAGACAAGCAAACAAAAGAGAGAAGAGGAGGCAATTGAGAAAGGCTTCAAGAGCATATCTAGTTTTCTAAAATATTTCCTCCCTTGGAGGGAAATGAAGATAACCACATGGAATGTCAGGGGCTTGAACACCCTTGACAAATGACACTTGGTTAAATCACATGGAAAGAGTAGTCTCTGACATAATCATGTTTCAAGAAACAAAGTGTGACAAACAAGAAGCTAAAAAGTTTCTAAAATACTATAGAATATGGGAAGGTATATTTCAATCTAAGCTATAGGCACGGTTGGTGGTCCGGCCATTCTATGGAAAAACACTAGTGTCAAAATGGATCTAACCCAGGAACACAACTATTGGATGGAATGCAAGGTAACTGATTTTAATACCAATATGGTGTTCCACCTTTTCAATGTTTATGTCCCTAGATAGACAGAAGACAAAAGAGAAACTTGGAAAGCCTTAAGTAATAAGATAAATCAAATTAATAATAAACTATACATAATGGGTGGTGACTTCAATGCCATCACAAATTTATCAAAAAAAAAGTGGTGGTCTAAAGAAAATAACAAGAAATATGTAGGACTTTAGAAAATTTGTGGAGGAAATCAAATCCATAGACTGTCAAGCTTCCAATGGGATATACACCTAGAAAAATAGGAGGGAAGGGTTTACAAACATTACAGAAAGGTTGGACAGGTTTTTCATATCCAACAATTGGATGGAGATGGACTTAAACTTGGGAACCACTATTATCCCTATCTCAGTCTCAGACCACTTTCTAGTGCTGATGGAAATAAGATCAGGTCCCACCACAGTCAAAAACTGCTTCAAATTTGAAAATATGTGGTGGAGAGAGGAAGGTTTGATCCCTTCCATAGGTGCATTGTGGAAGGAAAGTAGAATCAATGGTACTCCAAGTTACATATTCATGAAAAAACTCCAGCTTCTAAAGACAAAACTAAAGAAATGGAATAAGGAGGTATTTTAAAATATCTTTTGAGAAAAAGAAAAAATAGAGAAAGAACTTGAAGATCTGAATAACAAAATCATAAAGCATGGAATGTTTAAGGAAGACTATTTAAAAGAAAAACAATTAAAAGACTACCACAAGGAAATTTTAGCAAGAGAAGAAGTATTATGGAGGGACAAAATTAGGGAGTCTTGGTTGCAAAAAGGTGATGCAAATACTAAGTATTTTCATGCGACGACAAAATCCAAAAAAGCACTTAATAGAATCAATGAAGTAAGAAGAGGTAATGGAAAAATTGTTAAGAATAAAAAAATATATAGAGGAGGAAGAAATTATGTATTTTGAAAATATCCTAGGTGTAGAGAGAACACCAATAGCATATGACAAAGAACCAATCTTGGATTGCATACCAAGAAGCATCACTAAATAAGACAACCACATGTTAATTGAACCTATCACACTGGAAGAAGTCAGAATTGCCACTTTCTAGCTTCACCCAGACAAAGCACTAGGTCCTGAGGGATTCCGAACAAGTTTCTATCAAAAATGTTGGAATATAGTTGGTGTGGATGTTTGGAAGGTCGTAGAAGATTTTAGAGCAAAAGGGAAATTTTTTAGGAACATGAAAAATATAGTTATTGCTCTTATCCCCCAAAAAAGGGATGTGTGGCGCTTAATGACTACAAACCAATATCATTAAATGCAATGTACAATATATAAAATTATCACCAAGATATTGGAAAATCGACTTTAAAAAGTGATCAACTCTATAATATCATAAGAACAAAGCAACTTCTACCCAGGAAGGGAAATCATTGATAGCATAATTATGGAAAATGAAGTGGTGCACTCCAAACATTCAAAAAAACTAGCGAAATGTTGATCAAACTAGAAATAAGCAAGGCTTATGATATAGAGTAAAATGGAACTTTCTGTTGGAAGTCCTAAGGAGATTTAGCTTTGATAACAAATGGGTAGCTTTCATTTAGCAATGCATCACATCAGTAAGTTATTACTTAATAGTCAATGGATCATTGTGTGGTTTATTTAAGGGGGAAAATGGCCTATGCCAAGGGGACCCCTTGTCTCCTCTTTTTATCATTATGGTAGAAGTTATGGGTAGGTCCATCAAAAGAAAAAGAGAAAGTATCATATGGAAATGAATAAGGGTGGCTCCTGATGTAGATCCAATGGCACATACACAGTTTTTAGATGACACACTTCTATGTGGGGAAGCTAACATGAGAGAAGCAACAATAATCAAAGAAGTTCTTGAAGGCTATATGGCATGTTTAGGATAGTTAGTGAACAAAGATAAATCCTCAATAATGTTCTTTAACACCAAAAAATTCATACAAAAAAGAATAACAAAGCATTTGGAATTCTCAATAGCAACTGCCCCAACTAAATACCTTGGGGCTCCCCTATTCTTTGGGCCTTGTAAGAAACAACACTAGATGGAGATAATAGAGAAATGAAAAAAAAAATCCACGGAATGGATAAACAAGTGGTTGATGCTGGCAAGAAGAATACTCATGATCAAGACTGTTCTATCAACAATACCTATATATGTAATGTCTTGCTTTAGAATTAAAAAAAAGATAGAAGCCAACTTAGAGAGCTAATTCAAGAAATTCTTATGGGAAGGAGTAAAATATGACAAGAAAATACCATTGGTGCATTGGGACAAGGCATGCTTACCCAAAAATGATAGTGGTGCAGGCCTATGAAGAATGAAGGAACAAAACTTGGCACTCGGTGCCAAACTGACATGGAAAATATACAAAGACCTTGATCAACTATGGTGCAAGATACTTCAAGCCAAATACCTAGACACTGCTGATCCAAAAAGAATACTAACAATAGAAGTAGTGAATGGGGGCTCAACGATATGCAAGTTCTTATGGGAAAGTAGGAAACTAATAACAAATCATCTCACATGGAAAATAAACAATGGGAAACTAGCCAATTTCTAGACAAATTCTTGGAATGGTTACAAGCCACTAGGAGAGATAAAAGGGATAAAAGAGCACAAGGATGCTATTATAAGCATATTTGGAAGTAGGGTCATAGACTATGTCAAGCTAAGCATCTCTAAATACGACTCTCAGTAAGAATGGATAGATACAAAAAAGTTCCCAATTCCTATAGAAGCTTAAACACAATTAAAGTAGGAATTAAACAACAATAGGATCTTATTGACTAAAGGAGATGATGAAATCATATGGTGTGGTGCTAAATCTGGGGAATATTCTATTAAGATGGGATACTTAATACAAACAAGGGAAAACCCTAACTAGCCCACAAAACTATGTTGGCATCCTACAGTCCTCCCTAAGGCTGGAGCCTTTCTTTGGTCAACACTTCACAAAGGGATACTCACAATGGAAATATTGAATACTATAGGAATTCAAGGCCCAACTAGGTGCATTATGTGCTACAATGACTGTGAAACTTTCAACCATCTACTATTAGATTGCACATATGCATCCAAGTGTTGGGATTGGATCCAATGTGCGATTGGCTAACATGGCCCAAGGAAGAGGGATTTCAAAGAATGGATAATCAGTTGGCCAAAAGGTAAAAAGAAAACACTATGGGCTAACCTATGGATTGTAGCTCCATCCATGATAGTATGACAAATATGGAATGAGAGGAATCATCAAATCTTTCTAGAAAAAACCATGGAGGTGGATAAGGTTATATAGAAAATAGAAGGGATTTGTGAAGTTCTTAATGAAAAAAACATGATTAAGAATGGAACCATATTTACTAAGTGGGATGAGGATCTACAAAATAAATTGGAAAATCTAAAAAGGGCAAAAGGAAACTTCAAAGACAAAGCGAAGAACAAGAAAGAGGCTAAGTGGAAAGGGCTAGAGCAAGGAATTTACATGCTAAAATTTGACGACTTTGGAAAAGGGAATCTAGGTCCAGCTGGAGTAGGAAGTATACTAAGGAATAATAAAGGTAAAATTGTTTGGGTAGTATAAAATAAAATTGAATCTGTAACTAATAATTAAGTAGAAATGGATGCCTTAGCTATAGGATTGTGGATGTGTGCACAAAAAGCCTTCAAAAGAGTGGATATAGAAGAGGAATCATTAATTTGTATATAGGCCATATCAAAAAGAGACCCCAAATTGGAAACTAAAGAGTTGGATACTCAAGATATGGGAGCAACTAGAAAAATTAGAAGATTATGCGATCTCCCATATCTACAGAGAAGCTAACAAGGTGGTAGATGCTCTGGCTAATTTAGGCGTACAAAAAATTGAAGAATGCATATTAGAAGGAGACTTTGGAAGGTGGACATGATTGGTTGAAATCCTAATAAAAGACCAGAAGGAAGCAGGTACGAAGGTAGAAGCAAAATAAAGCAAGGGGATAGGTAAGTATAATATGCAATCGGCTATGAGGTAAGTACTCACAACCGGTTGAATTTAACTTTAAAGTAGACTCTTTTACTTAAATAAACTAATTCATTGACAACCACAAATAAAATTAGAACCCTAAACCTAAACCACTCTTTTCGACAAACTCTAGATTGAAGCATCCAAACCTGCATCCTTAGTTCTTTGGAAAGAGTACAATTACATCAATGACATAAACAGAAGAACCCATTCACTAATGCATCCATTTATGTGTGTTATATGACTACCTATCCAAATTTTCTTTAGGTATAAAGAGGGGGCCCTTATGGCTCACATAATTGGGTATATTAGTAATTTTTGGGGCTAGTTGGTTCCTTAAAGATGTTTGAAGAGAATGCATGGTTCTCTTGATACATTTAATATAATATAAATTCCTTATTATATTATTCTAATCAAAAAAATAATTGATGATATTGATGTCCTTGTAATTTAAGTTGTATATATTTATGGATATGTTGAACACCCAGAATCCTGAGAAGGCAGTGAATCAGTATTCTTTGAAATTCATTAACTTAAAATGTATTTCATGTAAAATATCATTAAATCAATAGACACAAGAACACCAGATTCTACATGGAAAACCCAAAAAGGGAAAAACCACAGTGAGGATTAGCTCACAATATATTATAATAAGTTACAATGTTTGATACAGAATGGTGGACTCACTATCTAGAAAAAGAGAATGGATCACTACCAACGATTCACTGCCAAAGGGATCATTTCCCATAATAGAACTTGAGATATAAGAAAGGGTGGCTCACTACCAAAATGAACTGCTAACAATGCATCTACAACATGCCAAAGATACAGTTCCACTAAAGCTTAGAAAACTGACTTAACACACTTCATAATTTACCATAATTTAATTAGCACTTCTCTCTACACTAGATCATGCACACAAAATCACTTTGAAAACTCCTAAATCCACACAAGGAATTAACCTTGTATATATACCACAACAATCCAAAACATCAATTAGGTTAGCCTATTTAGATGTACCATGTACCACATAACCTATTGGCACAAAATATAAACACACACGTCTTGCAAACCAAACCAAAATGTGTACAACACCAAAATAGGTCATAATGACTCATAATCACTCCTACATGATACTGCTTCATACACAATTCAACTCTGCACAACCCTAAAATACTTAGGTTGGCACCAGATAAAAAAATTGGCAAAGTAACAATGAATGAACCAATGGTTCACTCACAACTCGAAACACGAACAACCAAAACACTTGAAACTTGGAGAATACACACTACAGACTTCCTCAAACAATTCTTTATAATTGCACAACAAAATATTCATGTGCAGTGGAATGCAAAGCATTCCAACATACACTCTGTAACTACAACTTTGTCATTTCCAAAGTTGATACTCTGTCAACAATATCTTCAACTGTTAAAGACAAATAAACATGAAATTTTGGTTTTGAACACATTCAACATGAACAATAAAAACCTCAAAATTTCATGACAAAATTTTGCATAGTGGAGTAGTGCATACCATAAAACTGATTCAATGTAACACTAAAACTATACTTGGGACTTAAGCAATTATCCAAACCACTTGGTCTTCTCCAAACCAACTCTTCTGCATTTATACAATGGAATAACATCAATGAAAACACCATAAAAACACCATATACCATACTCTCAACAATCTCCTCAATGAAAACAAAACTTCCAACAATCTCCCACTTTGTCATGGATGGCAACACACCTAGCTGAAACTACTCCCCCTTTGACATCAAGGGCAAAGGGTACCAAAAAGACATTTCTTTACTTTGCTCTAATCCCCCTAACAGATATATTTACATCAATTTAAGTACCCCTAACAATTTTATCCATTACCAAAATGATAACTACTTATACCATAACATCATCAAATACTTCCACATATGTACATTGCAATTTGGAAAGCTATCTATACAAAGAAAAAATGTACAAGTTAACCAGAGGAGGGTAAACTACCCTGATTAGACACCTTCAATTTTGCAAGTTGTGCCTCCCAATCCTTCTTTCCTATCTCCCAATCCTTCTTGGTGAAAGCAAAAAAACTACACTGAATCTCAAACTACATAAAGAGGTCTTCTCCTTCATCTAGAGAACTAGGTACCATATTCTTTTGCAACACCTTTTCAACATCAGTTAAAGCTCTAGTCAAAGATGTAAGCATTGCACTTACCAAGTCTTTAAGCTAACTATACTTCACAATGATTTTCTCTTTTTGTTCTTGCAAATGGAAGAATTTTCCATGCAGATTCTCTATTGATGTCCTTGTCACACCATCTGCATCATTAGTTGGATCATAAACACCATAGGACTGAGAAAATTGTGACTCTATTGAGTCCATTTGGTCCTTTATGCTCCTTGTAGAATTAGGCCATTTGAAAGAGAATTGAAATAGAAATTTAGCTTCTTCCACACAATTATGAATATCTTTTAAGTTTCCTTGCAACTTACCATGTGCAACACTATATTTATCAGATATTTTACTCAATATCTTATCTTTGAACTTCTTTTCCATTTATTGTTCCAAATTTTCTTTCAAGCTGGTAGAATATTCCTTAAAGGAATCAAGTAATAGCCTCAATTTTTGCACACCAGATAGATAATTATCAACATTTTCTCTAGGGAAACTATCCTGTAACACTTTTACTACTTTATCAATCATTTTTGCACTATTTTGGTGTGTATGGAGTATATCCTTCCTTATGGAGGCATGAAAGGAATTACCAAGCTATAATTTATATAGGGGAGACAATTTGTCTATATCTAGTTGTCCTTGCTACATCAGAATCTGTAATAGTTGTGCAGATACCACTGGTTGGAATTGTAGCTGCATATCTAGTAAGCTTTTCAATGAATCTCCAAAATCTCTAGAGGACTCACCAATTATTTTCACTTTCTTCTTCCTTCTTATATTTCTCCTTTTCTTCATTATCAAAGTAGTCTTTTGTATTCTTTTCTTCTTCAACAGGCTTCTCATTATTTTGGAGTAGGAAATTTTTCATCCTTTTATGCCTCAAGTTTCTTTGGGAATCTTCTTTTTTCTTCTCATTCTCCTTCTCCATATCTAGAGGGGGAAAATCTTGTTCTACTTATGTTTCATCCTTCTCTGGGATACTCTACATATCATCATTCTTCTCTTCAACACCATTTTCCAAATTAGGAGGGGATTTATTAGTTAAAACATCTTCTTGCTCAAGCTTATCAGTCATCTCTTCATCTAGAGGGATGTTATCTATGATCATGTTTTCTTGTCCACCCTCAAGCTTAGTCACATGCTCATGTTGTGCATTTTCAAGCTCATTGGTTTCTAGGATAAATGAATCATTCTTCATTTTTTCTTCACTATCTAGAGGGACTTCCAATTCTTTAGCTAGTTATTCAACTTTCTACAAAGTCTCATTCTTCAGCCTTTCAATGCCTTCTTTGTCTCTACTCATTAGAATGTTATCTCTTTGTTTTGTTCTAAATTTTATGTTGTACAGTTTAGACAATTTATGTTTGTCCTCAGTTATAAGAGAAGAACTAGTCTTCTCCAAGGAAAATGCCTTTATCTTCACATCTTCTTCAATAGCTTCTTGCCATCTTATGGTTAAAAAATTCTTCAAGTCAATAGGAAATTGATCCTCAATCTTATCCAAGCTAGTGTCAAATGTTACCATGTACTTAATGATGGCTTCTTCAATGGTTTCCTTATCTTCATCATTAGAATCTAGATACATTTTGGTTGTCTCTTCCAAGAGAAAATTTTGAAATGCTATTAAACAAAGCATCAAATTTCAAGGGATTATGCTCCCTTATTGGAGGGGTATTTTCTTTCTTCTTCCCCTTTCCTTTAGGATATTTCTCTCCTTCTCCTAACTTCTTTTCTCTTCTTTGAATCTTGAAAGATTTATTTTCTCTTTCTAATTCTTTTTCATTCTTAGTATCAACAATATCAAATTTTGTTCTTTTGGCACTAGTCTCATTCGTGAAGGCTAGAGAAATTTTATTTTTTTGGACCAATTGAGGTCCTTCCTCCTCCTCCTCCTCCTCTTCTTCTTCTTCTTCTTCTTCTTCTTCTTCTTCTTCTTCTTCTTCTTCATGCTTGCAGCTAATGTATCTTTCCCTAATGGCCTCTTCTTTTCTTCTCCTCTTAGGAGCCTTTTTTTGCTCAAGGACACTAGATGTAGCCTTCTTCTTTAAAATCTATGTAGGATTAGTTCTAGAGGACTTTGAAATAGTAGGAGAGGGGGTAGAGGTCCTAAATGAACTTCTTGTGCTGGGAGTACCTTGTGGAGCCACAAATGGATATTTTATTTTCTCCGCAAAACCCTTAGGTGGGTTCACAATCTCTTCCAACCAAGTCTTCATCTTCTCCACATTCTTCTCAATGTCCTTTCTCTTCTCAAGATTTACTTTAGTTGATTTCTCTGCATTAGTTCCAAACCTATCCATAAATGGATCTCTTTGTTTTCTTAACATAATCTCTACCAAATCGATAAGTTCTTCTACTATAACCTCATATCCCAGCTTCGAGATCCAAACAGTTCTAGGTTTAAAACTGCTTCCATAATGCAGTTATCTCTGCTAACCATGAAAGTGATGTCATTTTTATACTTCTCAACAATTTTTTTCGGTATCCTCTCTCTTTCTTGCATTTTGTCTTGAAACTACTTAAAGATACCCTACAACATGGATTTTTTTTTTCAAGTCTCCTAACCTTCTCACATGATCTATAATTTGAATAGCAATAGGAATATTGTCCAACCACACAGTGTTCTTTGTACTAAGAACTTCTCTAGAAGAAAGTAAAACAATAAGAATAAAATTAGGGTACCATATTGAAATGGTTACCAAGATTCTTTGGTCTTCTGAAGATTATCCATCAATTGTTGTCTCGAGAGTTCACACAAATCAGCATCTAGACCTTCATTCACCAGTTGGTGAGCAGTGTGAACAACGGTAGCTGACATAGAGTTCTCAATGTTAGTATAAAAGATATTATACCCAATCATCATCTATGCATACTTAACTGTCATATCATCAATGTCCTTCACCGTTAGGGAATGTTTGTAAAATTTCACACCGGTGAGTTTCATTACCATTTCATTCTTCATAGACTTCATTGTCAGAATGGGTCTATTTGAGCACAAACTAATAACAACCTTTATTGCTTTCTTGTTAATCATACATGTGGTGTATCTAACCACATAAACTTGTCATGAATTCTGTTGAGCACATACTTTACCCATGCATCCTCATGGTAGAAATTTGGAAATGTGTTCCATGCATCTAGCTTCTTCTTCTCCAAACTTTCATATTTAGGTTTAAAATCAAAATTATCTTCTATTAATTTATTTTCCATTATTCTGCAATCTCCATATGATCATATTCTTCCATTTTCATGTGAATGTAAATCCCCATATCCTCTATGTGCATCGCACCATATGGATCCCTCGAGAAAACACCTTTAGGGTCCATCTCCATGGACTTGTATGGATGTTTCTTAAACTTAGATCTTGGCCACTCTAAGACATCAACTACTTGAGGAGTAAACATTTTTGAAACTTCACAGAACTAGGGTATAGCAAGAGACTTTAAATAAATTTAGAATTATTTACCAGTTAGGGTTTTGCAAAAAGCACCAAATGCTTCAATAGCCTTTTCTCTACTTCTCTACTTTTTAAATACTCGACCACAAATGACTTAATCCTATGCAAAAACACATATTTTTTTTTTGATGACCTAAAAATGTATTGATTGCAGTGAATAAAGTTAGGTCAAAAAGTTGGAAAACCCTCACTATATTGTCACAAGCACAGGTTTAATTACTCTATATATCTTTGCAACAAGAAATTTCATACTGGAGATACCACCAATAGATCAACCATGTAAATCTATACATGTACTAGTGTGTTGAAAGCATCAACACCATATCTTTGGTAAGGGATTAAAGATCTTCTGCTAAAACTCACTCTGAGCCAAAGCTCTTCATCTATTTTTTTGAGGAAACATCTACACCAGTAGCAAGAACAGACTCATTCTTTACTTACCTCTCTTCCTTCTTTTTCTAGATCTTGTTCATTTCCTTCATCTCAATCAGATCAACTTTCATTTATATCATATCATTCTTAGATTCTTTTATGAAACAAAGGGTTTCACATTCTTAGATCTACAAAACTTAGCTATGTGTTCTGGTTTATTGTACTTATGACATGTGTTACACCTTTTTGAAAAAGCTTACTTATTTCTATTTTAGATCTACATTCAAGATCCTTATGCCCAAATATATTGCATGTATAATAGTAGCCATCGAAAGATTGAAACATCATGTCATTATTGTAACTACTCATCATCTGATTTTTGCATTAACTAGCTTTATGACCAAATCTATTGCATGTAAAACACTAGTCGAGAAAGGATTGGCCATTTTGATTCATTTTTCTTCTACACTTTATAGCTCTATGTTCAAATTTATTTTAGGAATAACAATAACCATTAGAATATTAAAACCTTTGTGTAGCAGGTTGTCTAATAGAAGGCCTTTTGAATTCTTTCTTCTGGTTCTAGACCTATTTGACATTGTTCTTCTTGTCATTCTTCTTTTCAATATTTTTTGAAGTCTAATTCACCTTTGAAATTTCTCCTTTCTCAAACCCTAAACCTTATTGTCCTTAGAAGCCTTCTGATTTGCAATCATCTCATCAAACATTGTGGATATCTTCTTGATTCTTGCTTTCTTTAGATCTAATCTCAAAGTTACAATCTCGTTTTCAAGCTTTGAACATTCTTTATATTTTTCTTTTGGTTTGGCATTCAGGCAACCTTCAACTTTTCCTTCTTCAACTTGCACTTTTAGACTAGTGATAGTCTCATTTGATTGCCTGAATTTCTCATTTGTTTTCTTGATTATTTCTATAGATTTTTTGAGTTTCTCTCCAAACTTATTGATACACTCATCTGCATCATTAAGATTATTTTTCAGATCTCTATTCTCATCTTTTGCTTTATCCAAATCATCAAGAGCTAATTTTGGTTGTCCTTCCTTATCAACCTCATAATCTTCTTCAGTAAACCCTTCAGGGATAATCTCTTCTAGAGGGATATGATACTTCCTTGTAGCCATGTGTTCAACCTCCAAGATCTACCTCAATGATCAAGGAATCATTATCTAAAAAAAGAGAATGGCTCATTACTGTTGGCTCACTGCCCAGAATAGAAAGAGATAGAAGAAAGGGTGGCTCACTACTAAAATGAACTACTAAAAATGCATCTACAACATACCAAAGATACAGTTCCAATGAAGCTAAGAAAACTGACTTAACACACTTCATACTTCGCCACAACTTAATTCACACTTCTCTCTGCACTATATCACACACACACACACACACACTTAATCAGTTTGCACACTCCTACATTCACACAATAAATTAACCTTGCATATATACCATAACAATTTCCAAAACATCAATTAGGTCAGTGTAATAAGATGTACCATGCACCACATGACCTGTCAACTCAAAACATCAACACACATATCTTGTAAACCAAACCAAAACATGTACAACACCAAAATAGGTCAGCATGACCCATAATCACTCCTATGATACCGCTTCATACATAATTCAACTCTGTGTGAACCCAAAATACTTAGGTCGACATCAAATAGAAAAACTAGTGAAGTAACAATGAATGAACTAACTATTCACTCACAACTCGACAAATGGACCACCAAAATACTTGACATTTGGAGCATACACAGTACTGACATCCTCAAACACTTCCTCAGAACAACAAAAAATTAAAATTGATCATCCATGGTGGAATGAAGAGCATACAACATACACTTTGTAACTATGACTCTGTCATTTCTAGAGCTGATACTTTGTCAATAATATCTTCAACTATGGAAGACAAACAACCATGAAACTTTGGATTTGAACACATTTAATATGCACAATGAACACCTCAAAATCACATGACAAAATTCTGCATAGTAGAGTAGTGCGGACCACAAAACTAGTTCATTGTAACATTGGAACTGCAGTCAAGACTTAGGAAATTATCCAAACCACTTGGTCTTCTTCGGACAAACTCTTTTGCATCTATAAAATGAGTTGACATTAATGAATGGGTTGACATCAATGAAAACACCATAACAACACCATATGCCATACTCAAGCAATAATCTCCTCAATGATAAACAAACTTCAAACAGGATTATCCTTGAGTTGGGTTGTACACCATCCATATTTTGTATGTGATCCATTTGTTGTAGTTTTATACTAAGTGAATTTTTAGTCAAAAAATGTATTATCATTTGAAATGAAATTTCATGATATTCTAAGTCTTGATTTTGATGTTAAACTTAATTTCCAATTATAGTTGAAATGATAATTGTTTTATGATGTTTCATTTTGATGCTATGATTATGTTAGAGATGTTAGTAGGATGCAATTTCTTCTAACCCTATGGATTAGGCACGATGAATATTTTATGAATTTCCCTTATTGCATTGAATGAAAGTACACATTGATTATGAAATGATTTTTTTCTCATAATTAAATTTATGATGTTTATGAATTTAGAATATGGATTATTCTTATCTTGTCATTCTAGATTTCAATGGATCTAACCATTTTTTAGAAACACTTAAATTGAGGTGTGTGCATTATGTATAGTGTTAGGGTATTTAGAATAGCATTCACATAGCCATACTCTTCTCTTTAAATTTCTAAATTTAGTTCATGTGTTGGGGATTGGACCTTTTCTTTTTGGGTCATGTATTTTATTAGTCCTATTGAGGAGTCATTTGATATCTAAAAAAATAAATTTGAATTCTTTAGGAACCCCATATTATATTTTGGTCCTATACACCATCTAGAATCACCCATTTTAGAAAGGGGTGATTTGTGCTAGTAAAAAGGTAATTCAAACCAAAAAGAGTGATCCTAAAATAGTGGGTAGTTGCAATCCATTTATGAAAAAAATTCCTAAACAAAAGTTGTTCCTAGGGTCTACTCACAATGTGTATCATATTCATTTGGTCAAGTTTGATTTCCTCTTTCATTTTTATCCTCCTTGTGTCATAAGTCATGAGGTGTGAGGAAATGGGTAGTCTCTTGTGAGACTATGATGAGCTAGTGACTCTCCTTGACTTTCAAAGTACAAGTTAGAATTTCCTTTAAGTTTTGAGTGTTCTTTCTACATCATTTTGGATGTGTGAGTGTGTGTTGGTTTGTATTGTGGGGTGAGATGATGCTTATATTTCCTTAGACTGAGAAATAATGGTCATCCACAACTATTCCTTATCCAATAGTGAGAGATGGGGATTATGGTCTAGATTTGATCATCATCAATAGAGATAACTTTATCCTCCTCATAATGAGGTTCTCATATAATAGTGTATAAGTATTCGACATGTGCATTGTGGCATGCTATCTAGTGATTTTATCATGAAAATGTTGTCCATTCAATCATTAAATATTAATGTATTTGGTGAAATTCCAAGTGAAATTGTAGTTTTAGAGTTGTGATGAATATATTTAATAGATTTTTCTAGTTTTGATATAAAAATTCATATAGGTATTTAGATTTGAGTTACAATATCAAATGGGTATATATAGTTGATGTACAAATTTATTTATGTTTTTAATGTTGAGGTATTGTTTTAGAAGAATGTATAGACACGACGTATAGATTCAATGTAGTTTTAATATTTTATAAGGTTTATAGAGTCATGGTACATATTTAGCTAGGTTTTCTAATTTATGGTATAAATTAATGTGGGTTTTTAGATTTGGGATGAAAATTTAGAAGGGGGATTGAAATTTGGGGTATAGTTTCAAACTGGTATCCATATTCTTGTTTCACTTCTTTGACTATATATTGATCCTCCATGGTATTTTTTCTTGGTCATTTGGTCTAATCCATAGTTGATGTAGGAGCATCTGGGTCCACCCGCAATCCTGCGTCACCCAAATAACTATTGTCTTGAAGTTTTGATAATATTTCATGAAATTCCTTTTTGCAAGAAGAATTTAGACTCCTCTTTGGATTTAATGGAAAATGGTTCAAAGTCATATTGTTAACTGTTTTTAAGAACTTAATGTTTTTTGAATTTGATTGGAAAATTGGCAAAACATTAAAATTTTGAGTTCTATGAGGTTTGAGGTTGAATGACTTTGTGGAGGTCTTAAGAGTTTTGAAATACATGTCTCTACAATTTTTCATGAAATTCTGAGCAACGGATACATAATTATTGTAAAACTTGGTTTTCAGCTGAAGGGTGAATTTTATTGTTTAGTGAGCCCATGTATTTATTTTTTTTTAATATGCCATCTAGTGTGGGGAATGTAACTTTGAATCAATTCAAGTTGCCCGGTGAAAAAAGGTATAGATCCATTTCTTTTATAAGATTTGATTCCATTATTACTTCTTTTATATATGCCATCAGTGTGGGGAATGTAACTTTGAATCAATTCAAGATGCCCGGTGAAAAAAGGTATAGATCCATTTCTTTTATAAGATTTGATTCCATTATTACTTCTTTTATATATGCCATCTAGTATGGGGAATGTAACTTTGAATCAATTCAAGATGTCCGGTGAAAAAAGGTATAGTTCCATTTCTTTTATAAGATTTGATTCCATTATTACTTCTTTTATATATGCCATCTAGTGTGGGGAATGTAACTTTGAATCAATTCAAGATGGGCAGTGAAAAAAGGTATAGATCCATTTCTTTTATAAGATTTGATTCTATTCAAATAAATAATGGAATACCAAAGAACATATGGCATTTAGTGAAGAGGTCGATACAAATGTCTAGCTGGGAGGGGACGTTTATCTTCCAGCTCTTCACATTCCTTCTAGGTTTTAAAATGCAAACGAGCAAATGTGAGAGTGTGGCGCTTGGGGAGAGAAGGGTGTTAGACTGAGAGAGTCTAGGCACGAAAGGGAAGAGAGAAGAGTCCCTGCGCAGCCTGAGAACTCAACATCTTTTAATTTTCAGATATGCAAATCGCGCCACAGAGAAAATAAGACCATGATGAAATCACTAGGAAAGTATATGAACACAGCAAAAGTTGCAAGAGCTCGCATGGGAATTTGGTAAAAGAATCAATGTATTTGTAAGTGGGAATCGATGTAGATTGGAGGTTGCTGAACTGTCATGGAACACATATAGAATGATGGAGACGACACTTGAAAGGTGGTGCGTATGAATAAAGCACACAAATCTGAGTTTGCAGGTTATAATGTCTGTGAACAGAGGATGAGCACTGCATGGGAAGAGGTGGTGAATATGCAAAGAATTATGCAGTAAGAAAACATAGATTGAGTTATATATAATGTCTTGTAATATGAAATTTGGGATTTGTGTTGAGATGGGTTTTTCTTCTTCATCAATAGCCTTACAATCACATACACATGACCCTTACCTTCTTCATTATTATATATTTTGAGTTATGTAATACTTCACATGGATATTATGTGCTTTCATGATCATATCTCACTAGATATATTACTACAATTATACTTACATATTTACAGTAACAATTTGGATACTATTATTAAACTTCTTCTCTTTTCTCACACTTGGAAGCAATATTAGAGTTATCTTATTTTCTCTTGCTAATTTTTTTCATATTATATATTGGCACAATATCTCATGAATTCTCTATGATTATATCTATTATATGGATTATATGCCTATTGAGCTTAAATGATTATATATTTTGAAATATTACTTTTCTATTCTCCTTCAATTGATTGTATTCCTTTGCATGCAATAAATTTCAAGGGGGCCGTATCAAAAAAATAAAAAATAAAAATCAAGGGGGGAATTATATCATTGATTTTTTTCATGTTTATGATTATAGTGACTTTCTATGGGTTTTTAATTACACATTCATTATTACAATATCTCACCAAGGGCTTTGCATCAATCTTTTATGATTATTTAATGTCTTGATAGAAGTTTAAAGGACTACACTATCTTCTTACTTTTGGAGCATGGTTATAATGGTCCATTTGAGCATCCTAGATCTATCTTAATTCTACTCTCTTTTATCTAAAAGATGAATTAGTTATTCAAATCTTAAAGGTTCTAAATACAACACCACTATGAGTATCAAAAATTGTCAAGTAATTTGGACATCTTTTTCAATACCAAGTTGGTTGAAACAAATTTTTACATCCTATAGAATGGACTTAAGGATGTCTAGGATACTCTAGAACATCTTTATGTTCGTAGAATCAACATGTAGGTTGTAACAAATAGTTGCAAAGCTAAGAATTACAAGGTTTTTATTTTTGTAGGGAGTGAGCACATTGTTCACCATAAAGAACACATCATCAAGGAATGAGCTCTTACTAGGGTCTTTGCCACAATGAGTGGTTTACAATTTCTAGGGAGGCCCGATTTTTGCTGAAATCACATATTTTTTAGAAAATATAATGATTTAAGCCTTGAAAAGTTCCATTTAAAAATTCCAATTGAAGAGGGTTTGATCAAACTACCTTAAATCAAAGCCAACTGGATAAACAGCTAGGTTTTAAACCATACCTATATGAGTCTCTTTACACCTATCAAAATGCTAATAAAAACCACTTTTGATTTACAACACAGGGGGGATCAAATGAATTCATTAAATTTTTTTTTTTTTTTTGCATGTATGTAGACCTTATTATAAGCTTCTCAAAAAGTATAATTTCAAATAAATTCAATTTTATTATTATATTTACTTTTTATTTCTTGTGAATGTAGGTTTTTCACTAAAAATTAAGCTCTCTTCTACACATGTGGAAACATAGTAGATTATAAAAAAATAAAATAAAAAATATTAGTGCACAGATATTGAAGTCCTTGATCCAACAAAGACAAAAACTGAATTTTTGATACATCTGAAAAAGTTATAAGATTATCACAGTCGTGCTATGTGAGTTATAATTGGTTTTGAATTCAAAACTTCAGTGATTCAAAATAAAACTATCTAACCAAAATTGGAGTACTAGATGTCATGGTTGCAAATCTGGAGATTGAAGGGTGGGAATTTTATCCTTCATGGAAAAAAGTTATCACGTTCTATCTGATTGGTCCTTTTTTTTTTTAAAATGTTGTTTTTATGAAAAGTGGTTTTTAGGAGGTGGAAAAGAAGTGCAATTCCCGATTCCAAAAAAATTAGAAAAAATATATTTAGAATCTATATGAATGAAATGTCACCAAACTCTAGTTTGCATCATCTTCAAATTCCTCATGGTTTCAAAATTTTGCTATAGGTGCCCAAAGTGTGATTTAGTTAAAAAAATATTCCCAGGTGTCAGGTTTGGCCAAAGTGTAAAAAAACATGCTTACATCAAGGGAAATTTGTAAAGAAATAAATAATTTGAGGATTCAAAGAGACTTTTGGAACATTCTTTTCCTCATTTTTGCATTCATGATGGATAGTAGGATGATTAAATAGGAGAGAAATCAATGTTAGGCAAGTTGATTCTCCTTCAAATGAAATTTATGCTCTTTATTGTTAGAATATCAAGTGTTGTAAGGATATCTCAAAGTTGTAAAGGTAGAGCAAGGATGAAGGGGTATGTATTGAAAGTTGTAATGTATCAACAAGTGTAAGTGTTTCTAAGTGTTGTAAAGGTAGAGCAAGGATGACCGAGCATGTTTTCAATGTGGTAAGGTTCCAATTATTTATAAAGGTTGTGTAGTCTTTTAATTGAATACTTGGATAGTGATGGGATTCTTGAATGCATACCATTTATTGTGTTTTCCACCCATTTAAGGGTTTTCTCTAACTTTACATGGTGTTTTGTGTGACTTGCATTGTGTATCTATGTCTTGATTTACATGTTTCCTTGATATTGTGATGATTTTAAGTAAATTTTATTATATCTATCATATGTTTTGAAATAGTACACAATGTGTTGGAGTTCCTCTTTGGTTGAGAGTTGGGATATAATCTATCTTTTGATGGTCAAAAGTGTTATCAAATTCCTATTTATAAATCACTCTCTTTGGGTTACAATGGTCCATTTAGGGATCCTACACATCTTTTGCATTTTTACATTAATTGATGACATTGCAAAGTAGTTGTTTAAGCTCATTTTTGTATCTTTATAGGATGTTCTTAATGAAGTTTGGTGTATGCAGGTATGAAGATGTAGCTATCATTAGATGGACCCCAAAAACTTGATAGTAGGTCTTAATGTTTCTTTTAAGCAATACTAATTCCAAACTTAATACCATGAATATCGAGTTTAACACTTCAAATATTAAGATCAAGGATGTCCATAACACCTTGATTCCAAGCACTATAAAACTCACTTATAATATAATTACTACAATTGATTTAAAAACCCTAAAATTAATTATATAATACATATTTCAGCAAAACATTTACTATCGAACATAGAATTAAGAACCTCTTCCCCTTTTTTGTTGATCTAATAGTCTTATGAATGTTAGGTTTATTCAATCGTGGATATCTTTCTAGAGCTTTTATATTTTCTCTTTTCAAAAGCTAACATAATATTATTTAACTTCCGCTAATGAAGACATGTTTTGTCTTTTTCTTAAACTATTTGACTATTATTTTCTTGTGATAAGATATCATCAATACTGGCATAGCTTTAAACTTTAAAGATGATGGGGACGACCGAAGACTTGGTTGACCATACGTATATCCAAGTTGCAACTTTGCTCATGCTTTGTTTTCACAATTGGATTCTCTTTCCAGACTAAGATCTACCTCATATTATACTCTAATAACTCTGAACTTCATGGATTTAGTGGAAGTAGCTGTAAATTCTCTTAGTCATAATTTTGGTTGCGACATGCCTGATCTTCGTAGGTTTTGTTATAAAGTACTTATGAAGGCCATGGATGATTTATAGAGCTCTGCAAAAAGAGGGCTTCAAAGGTCCTCCACCCCAATTCATGATTGGAAATCTTGTTGAAGTTGCAAACCTGTTGCAACAATAATTGCTTACAAATATGCCTTCTATAAATCATGATATCAGAAAGAGAATTTTCCCTTATATAGTCTAGTGGTCATAGACATATGGTCTCTTTCTCACAGATATCTGAACATTTTATTTCTTACAAGATTTTGGTTATGAAAGGAAGAGGCAGAGGGTTTTAAAGGGGGAGCAAAGAAAATTGCACAAATAAAATAGGGCATAAAAGGACAACCCAAAAAAACAGAGCAAGAAAAGAAACTACAACTATAGCTGTTAATGAAATACAATTTGCACACAACTTGGCTTCAAATATATCAATATATATTCATTAGAATAACTATCAGCTACAACTACACTGAAACATATATTTTTTTGTATTATGTATTAAGCTATTTACCCTTCTC
>VDFB02083247.1:0-24766 GCA_007258455.2 Sequoia sempervirens
AACACTCCTCAGAATTATTGACAAGGTTGCCATATATTTTATATTGCACTATTAGCGGAAGATAAACATAATACAAGGCAAATAGATTGATTGAATTTGTTGATATGATAAAAATAGGACACATCTAGTACTGAAATAAAGGGCTTGAAGAAGGAAATACAATATAACACCAGGTATTTTAGATCCAAATTACACCAAAAGCTAGTTTTGACTCGTAGCATGGATTCTTAGCATTTAGTCTCCCATTTTAATTTTTAGAAGTTTTACCTTCAAAAGTAGGCAATATAAATATCCTAGTAAGATTGAAAGAGGCAAAGGTTCAATAGAGGAGAAAAAACACTAATCTTTCTAGTACTCAAGCCTTCAAGACAAGAGACTAATTTTCATCTTCAATTAATTGAGCTAGTATGACTATACAAGTTGGTATTTTGTATTTTGTGTAAAGAATTGATATATATATATATATATATATATATATATATATATATATATATATATATATATATATATATATATATGCTATATATATATATACACACACACACACGTATATACAAACACATATATACACACACACATATATATACATACATACATACATATGTATATACACACATATATATACATACATATATGTATATATATGTATATGTGCCTTTATGTATATATATGTATGTACCTTAAAAGTAATTTAATCCAGATACATAACATGTGAAGTATGTAGCAATTGCAATGCCAAGAAGATATCATCAAGGCCAAAAGTGTATCGGTAAACTAAGTCTTGATGTCAATTCCTGCAATCTAACAATATGAGGAGGAAGCAACGGTGACACATGGTGCCTAATGAAGAAAGCAAAGACCTCCATGTTATTTATTTCCTTGACTAATGTGATGACCTGTTTTAAATCCTTACACCCCCTAGCAGCTTCAATGTTGATCACATCCGCAATGAGACCATATAAAGGGCATTTGTTCAAAGCTGAGATAGCCTTCACAACCTTGCTTTTGAAACATGGGTTAAGGAAGCAAGTCGTAGCCAACTTCCCAACATCATAACAAAGTTGGAGAGGAATTTTTCCAAAAGCATGTCATCATGAATTCGTGGTTCCTTTAGATGACCTCTCTCATGCCACTCTCCACCACATTAGATTTTATGTGGAAGACTCCACTTAGTTATACCATTATCCTTTATGCCATCTTCTATGCATGCGGATCACAATCCAATTAGGGAATATGTAACATATACTCATGCAATCCAATAGGGGAATATATAACATATGCTCATATATTTATATATTCTTTTTGATGTGTCTATTTGTGGGTTTTTTTCAATTCTTTTTTATTGTTTCATTGTTGTGCTATAATTTTCTAAAATAGAGATAAATAGAGACAAAAGAATCAAACCAAAGAAATCTTTTACACAAACACAAATCTTTGTTCATCCAAACTGAATTGAATTACATCACGCCTCAATATAGAGGTCTTATCTTCTCTTCAATTACTCTCACTGTCATAAACTAAACAACAAGGAGATCTATATTTTCCATGCCTTTAGCATGCACAATTTAGATCACCTAAAAATATGACTCTAAATATATCACAAGACATGCATTTATTCATGCAATCTAACAGTCTTAAAATAAAGTTGCACATTAAAATAAACAAGGTGAATTGCATGGTGGTGAGGCGCAAACATCACTTCCCAACAGTGTCATTAGAAGCTATAGCCCATTCATGTGAAACTCTATAATTTGTAAATGAGATTAAGAGCATGCATACTCATGCCCTTTTGTTCATTGAGATTTTTTAGTTTTAAACTATGAGTTCTATGCAAATGTTTAAATGGTAGAAATATAACATCTTGTCTGGTGAATTGTTTCATAATTTAGTATTTCATTTTAAATAAACTCCTCCCCTTTATTTTTAAAGTTAGATAATAATTCATTGAATATCATAAGAAGAGTTGGTTTCTTAATCTAAAGATTATCTTGTAGATCACATTCTATAGTTACAAGATTTCCTTTGTTTGTATAGAGGCTCATGAAAATGAGAATTTGAATATCAACACAAAACACTTATCATTGTATCATCTTCTTACATCCACATCTAGGATATCTCTTACATGCTTGTCAAATATTTTTATCATTTTAAAAAATAATTAATTCAAGATGTTAAGGAGTTTGATCAAAGGGAAACATATTCCAAGCTGCGAACAAACTCTCAATCACAAGAAGTTTTTATGCAAAAATAGATAGGGGAGAGGACCCAGTAGTTGTGCACCCTAACTTCGCGTTCTTAATTCTCCTACAAGAAAATTTCAAATCACTCCCAATTTTTTACAGTGGCTTGCTTGATAAGTCCCCTGCTTACAACTTTCGTTTCAAGTTGTCATCAATAATTTTGATACCTTAATTATGCGTTACCGTAAAAAGTGTAAAAAATCCCTATTTTCTACCCCCCTACCAACCGTAGTGAATTACCACCCCCGATTCTTGAACTCTTTACACCAATAATTGAACACTTTATCATTAAAAAAAATCACTTTCTATTTTAAATATGATTCATCATTGTTGACAAATTAAACAACTTATTACTAATAATTAATTAAATATCAATAACTTATAATTACTAATAATCTTTATATAGCACATATTTGTTTTACTACATGAATAATTTTTACCTATAGATTATTTATAAATTACATTTAATTGATTTAATTGTCACTAAATAATCAATAAACTTTTAATCGATTTGTATTCCTATGACCTATCGCTTATAACCTAGGTATGACCTATCGCTTATATTGAATTACATTTAATTGATTTCATTGATTTGTATTCCTATGCGATAACAACCTAACCCTAATTACGCCTGTTTTTCTTACCTCCTCATTTGGTCGATGCTGTCGCCGCCGTGTCCATTGTCGTGTCCATTGCGAAGGGAAGCAACCAACGTGCCTATCGCTGAAGCTCTACACCGAACGTGTCCATCCGCGAGATCTGCAACCATGCAACGGTAGATGGTGACCAAGCAGGTAAGGTTGCATATATTTTTGTTGGTTATCTTTGATTTTTTTTCGGTGTTTTAACAACTTTGTTGATTTGCAGGTCGCCTCCTGTGAAGAGAATGGTGCGCGTCGCCTCCTGTGAAGAGAATGCCGTCTACTGTTCACTTCCCCGCCAATCCTGTAGCCGTCACCTGCCGTCGACCATGCAACTGTGTCTTTCGACACAACCATTTTACAAGGGTTTGGAACTCTTTGAGCGGTAAGGTCTTTTTTGACCTTACTGGGGCTATGACCCATTTTCGGTGGTATTAATCTTTGCATTGTAGTTTATTTCTAAAACTTTAAGGTTAGGGTTTATAAATTTTGTTCAATGATCTTTGATTTTCGAAAACCCACAATAAAATTTGGCGGTCTGATAAATTTTGTTCAATGTTTTGTTTTTTTGGGGAATACCCAACTGGAAAATTGGGCTCGGTAAGGTGCTCAAACCATTTTAGGGTCAAGCCGCTAAGTTTTCTGAGCATTTTCTGATAAAATTATAAGATGCAAAGAATACTATTTTCTGATAAAACTTACAGTAACCTCATGCTTTTTCCTTATTGCTTCATTTGAGAAAATTGCCCATATTTGGTATTGTCTATTTGCAAAAACCAAGTTTCCCACTGCGACAAAAGGATAAAATGGGTTAATGTTGTCAGTCACCCATGCGTTTGATGCAACCTCATGACCTTACTGGGGCTATGACCCATTTTTGGTGGTATTAATCTTTGCATTGCAGTTTATTTCTAAAACTTTAAGGTTAGGGTTTATAAATTTTATTCAATGTTCTTTGATTTTCGAAAACCCACAATAAAATTTGGTGGTCTGATAAATTTTGTTCAATGTTTTGTTTTTTTGGGGAATACCCAACTGGAAAATTGGGCTCTGGTTTTTTAACTCCGATTTAGCCTGTAAAAAATGCCGCCCCTAAATAAATGTAATACTGTAAAAGCTTAAATTGTACTGCACAGTAATAAAACCTCTGCTTTTTTAACTCCAATTTAGCAACCAAACCTGCTGATAATACACATGATCGTCAACAATTTCTCTGTAATTATCTTAAATCCTGAGCATAATCGGCCCGCAATCCAAGGCAGACTTATTTATTTTTTATTGAAATTTTATCAAACCCCAAAAATACCCTTACATTATTTGATAATTAAATATAATAACGAAAACTGCAAGAAAGCTTACAGTTTTGCAGTTCTGAAAGAAAAAATGTGGGGTAGAAATGAAGACGACAACTATGAATTTGTAGATTAAGGCAGAAGTGTTGCTTGATTGTTGAAGATAAACTGGTGTTCATAGATGAAGATGTGGATCTAAGTTTAAACTGTTGGTGTTTGGAACTTAATCAGCTGCACCAAGATTTGTGTTATCAAATGCACTATTTTCTCATATTTTATTCAATGTTTAAGAGAGCATTTGTTGAAGGTTAGGCACTTGCTGCTTTGGGAACCATGGGCTTTGCAGGCATGGTCGGAAGAATTGGTACTGTTTCTCAATCAAAATTTTAGGTCATAGTTGACAGGAAATTAAAGATGATATTCCAATTTGCAAAGTAACAAGAAGAAGAGGATTTCGATTAGTAAACATAATGTCTATTAGCTACATTGTTGTTCAGATTCTCTCATGATATCCATCCATGAATCTTTTCACATTAAAAAAATTCTATTGCCAAACTGGTAGAGATTTATATTGAAATCTGGTTTGCTTGGCCAAACTGGTAGAGATAACTCCTCTCCTATCAGTCTCCGATGTTTATATAGCAATCTTCATGATTGAAGACATGGTATCTTCAATCTCCAATGTTTATACAACAATCTTCATGATTGAAGACATGGTATCTTCAATCTCCAATGTTTATATAACAATGTGCATAGACTGAAGATGGCATGCAATGAAAAAAGTTGATTCAACTTATCGTTATATAAACATTGTAGACTGAAGACAGCATGCAATCAAAAAAGTTGAATCAACAAATTCAACAAATTGTTATATAAAAATTATAGATTGAAGATAGCATGTGAACATTGTACGCAGAATAGTTGTTTCGACACATTGTGATATAAACATTGCAGATTGAAGATAGTATGTGAACATTCAAAACAAAAACATATTTTTGAAGAGATCATTGAACATACATATATATAGATTTAGTTACAAAACATTACATGCTAGATTGAAGATAGTGTGTGAACATTCAGAACAGAAACATATTTTTAAATAGATCATTGGACTTACATATATATTTACTTTCAAAATATTACAAAATGACCTGCCTGTACATGCTGCAAAATAGGCATGGTTTGCACAATTGTTACATGGTCACGCATTGATATATCCACTTACAAAGCATTACAAAATGGCCAGCCTGTACATGCTGCAAAATAGGCATGGTCTGCACAATTGTTAGATGCTTATGCATTGATATATTCAGTTACAAAACAAAATGACCAGCCTGTACATGCTGCAAAATAGGCATGGTCTGCACAATTGTTACATGCTCATGCATTGATATATCCACTTACAAAACATTACAAAATTACCATCCTATAGATGCTGCAAAATAGGAATGGTCTGCACAATTGTTTCAAGGACTGCAAATTGTAACCATTGCAGAATATACAAGGTCTGCTAAAGAAAACATATATTACGCAAATAGGCAATGCTAAATAGATATGTAGAATTGATTAGTTTACCATAAATCCAGGGAATGGTTCTGGCTCCTCCTCCATAGGACTCTCTGTTGAAGATTTAGTTGGAGTAGCTGAATCAACATGGGGCTCCTCCTCCATAGGACTCTCTGTTGAAGTTTTAGTTGGAGTAGCTGAATGAACATTGGGTGTAACAGGGGTAAGATGACCAAACATATGTTCATCTAACAGCCCAGAAAATTGGAACTGTTTGACAGGGGAGTGAGGGGGGCTATGGCTAGTAGCAACTTGGAACTTGGTAAGAGCAGCGTATGCAGGGGTTAAAATGTTGTACATATCTCTTAAAATGTTATGGTGTTCAGGTAGGGGAGTTGATGGAGTACTCATCTGCTCAAAACTAGTTGTAACTTGTGTTGTATTACCAAGTACGGGAGCTGTTGTACTTTTCTACCATGTTGAGAAGTTTGGACATCAACATCCATAGTCTCTGCATTGTTATCAGTCGGTGGGTTGGCTAAAGTCTCACCATCATCTGAGTCAACCACTTGAAATTTCACACCCTGTGCTAAAGGAGTTCTTGACATTCGGTTTGTTCTCTTGCTTTTTCTCTTTCCTGCAGCCATAATGCCTAGAGAAAAAATTATCAAATATTAGTTATTTTGTTCAATGTTCAGAACGTATTCGAAATGTTTTCTAGTTTACTTTACTTGACTCTAGAAAATGCTGTTGTAGCTGAAGGTATATGGCAACAAAATGTTGTTCAAGAAAGTACCTTGCAGCAACTGGTAACTTATGCCATTCCTGAATTAATAACTATGATTAGCTTTATCCTCTTTCCAAAAGAGAAACATTATATTTTCTTAAGTGGTGTATAAAGAGGAAAACCAAGCAAAGATTCTTGGATAGTAAAACCATCCTCTAAACTAATGAATATTGAAAATAATACAAAAGAGGAAACTTTTTGTCTTTAAAGCTTATCTAAGAATTCAGCTCAGCTGCTGTCATAGTTTTGTAGGATCCACCAGAGAGAAGATGCAGTACGTATAAATGTATTAATCATAATACAAGAGAGTGCAGAGCCATCTCGCAAAAATTAAGTTGTCTTCATCTTAACAATGATGTTTGTGTTACAAAAAGAGTTCAAGAATTGGGGCCAAACGCAATACCAACAATGCACACTTGAAAAACTAGCTTCTAAACATGGCAAATTGTTGGATCTCATGCCTCATTGTGTAGGGAAAACTCTTTTGCCAGAAAGCCATAGTAGAGATGAGATTATTGGTCTTCTGTGGCTGGTATGCCTTCAGGAATTCCCTGTCATTAGGCTTTCTGTTTGGGTAATTGGAATTGCTTGCCTCCACTCTATGGTGGTTGTCCCTGCTGCTGTAGAATTTTTGAGTGGGTCAGTTTGATTCAAACATAAGGGAGGGTTAACATTTGAGCTCTGAGCCTCACTGGCTTAAAATCAAACATAACAAATATGTGCATTTTATAAAGGAATACTTTTTGTTTCCATGTACCAATGAAATATGATCTCAAACGAGACTTCAAAGTTTGCATGCCAATTTATTTTTTTAACTGTTAGGAAAACAGAGAATGTTTTCTATCCAGATTAGAATATTCAATAATGTTTGTAAAAAAAATAATGCAACTGAGCATAGTTATCTAGGAGAGACGTTACACCAAAACCAAGAAAATAAAACTTCTGAAAATTAGTGTTACCTGATACAGTTAACCTTCCTTCATCTAATAATACCCTATAAATTTCCATATTGTACAATGTTCGTTATATTCTTTATTAGTTCCATATGTCTAGATTTATTTCATATGCTTCAAATCTATATTTTACATAAATTTTTATGTATTAGTTGTCCTCATATTCTTTATTAGTGCTGGTATTTGAATTTTTGCAGGTACTAGAGGCTGAACATTTATTGCTGAGAAGTATCCACAGATGGTACGAGTGATTGATAGGAGAAGTCTACACTACCAACAATTTTTGTTCAGATTTAATGAGAGATGGCAGCAGATATTGAAAATATAGTTTTCTATATTAGTTAAGATGTGCACTAGAACTTGAAGGGATTAGCCTACTTCCTAAGTAGGTAACAAGTACAAGTTTGACTATTTTGTTCATTTGTTTGGACAAAAGTTAATGTAATTTTTAATATTAGTTTTGTTATCTGTGCAGAAGTATTCTGAAGTTGTTATAAATAATATTTTATTTTGTGTCATATTCAATGTGTAATGAATGATAAATGTTTATTATTTTTTTATTGATTATTGGTAGTTGCACAGTTTTTAGTATATCTATGATTGACACAAAAATATATAAATATTGACATTTAGATGTTCAATTAATAGTTTGTATCTGTTCAATGAATACATAAAAATATCACAACAAGTATCACAACTATTAGAACGCGCTCCACTACTGGGTCCTCTCCCCTATATGCATCCAAGATACAATAAAGATAAACACTCAAAAATTTACAAAAATTAGATTTGTACTTACACATATTAGATCTAAACAATTGTCTATTTTAAAGCTATAAGGCTGAAGATAAAAGCAGAAAGACAGTAAGTACAAGTTACATAAAAACTGCATTGCCTTGCTGGTAGTGAGATAAATTTGACCAGAGACCATCATCGCATGACAAGACAAGCCGTCCTTTGTATTTTTAAATAGAAGTGCCAAATAAAAAATTATATCTCCCACTTCTGCCTAATTTTGTCCGCCACTGAAACCACGTGAATGTTTGTTTTTGGCTTCACCTCAACTGAACTTAACGCTTTTTTTGTCGTCTCGAATTCTTCCCAGAAGCTTTTCTAAATACATCGATGCTCACAGACCTCGTGAAAGGATACTCTGCACATAATATGTACAACACTGTGGCCGTCCAATGCCCATGCTTGCTTTAAAGCACGCCGCCTGACACTCTCGGACTTTGTGCACTCTACAATTTATCTCTGCAACCCGTGACTTCACCAGAAGAAAAGGAAACAGGAGCAAGGGAAGAAGACACTAGCTTGTTCTGTTTCTCTCATGGAGGCGGAGAAAAATATGCAGCAAGATTTGGAAAATTATGGCGGGCAGCCAAGCGAAGATGAGCAGGTTAATGAAGATGTGATTTCGAAGTACAGCAGCAGAAAGATTTTCCTTCAAAGTTATCCGCTGCTGTGGGAGAAGGAGATTGAGCGGCTAACGCTCATAAAATCCATGCAGCGCCGCCTCAAGATTGTGGTGGCTAAGCTGCTTCTGCTCAAGAAGCTCAAGCAAAAGATTGCTGACAGTGCATTCTTTGTAGGTTCTTGCAGTAGCCGGAGCTTCAACTTGCAAATGACCCTGTTTGAGGGTTCGAATCAGCCAGAGCCGTTAAAGGTCTAGTGTTTTATTTTCCTGAGGTCTTTTTTTTTGGGGGTTTTGTTTTTCTCAGGGCTATCTCGGTCCAGTGATGTACACTGTATGAATGCTTGTTTATGGCATGTATATTTCAACAATACAAGGCTTTTGTTTTGCTTAGATTTGGAGTTTTTGTCTTCTTCTTTTTTTCTGCCCTGGGAATCATGATGTGTGTTTAAAGAAATACAGTACAGAGCACTGTTTTGCATTAATGGAGAACGAAGAAAAATGGTAAGAGGATTTGTGGTCTTTTCAGCTTTGATCATTGTAAAAGATTTTAAATGTCTTCCTAAATGAGTTATTGTGAACCTGATTTTTTGAAGATAGAGATAGATTTTAGTAACTTATACAAGATTAAAATGGTTTATAAGATTGTCAGATTAAAAATAAGCGAAAGCTCCTGAAAAAGAAAATGATTTGTGCAGTTTAGTTCAAGTTTGAATCTGTGAAAGGTTCATTCATCATTCTTCTGTTATGGATTTTGATTAGAAGTTTTTTGTTTTTTAATACCTTGTTCTTCATAAGGTAGACAGAGACTTTTCCTCATGATGTTATTTGATAGAAAAAAGATATTCTCTTCCCAACTCTTTTTGGATCTTTCATCTACTGGACTAGCATGTGGGTTGGTGCCATTCAGTTCTTAATTAAGTTATGATGAGCATCTTTATTTTTTATTTATAAAATAAACATTTTATATTTTATTAGGAATGATTTTTTCAGTCCATGAGATTTAGATAAAAAAAAATTGGATTAAATTTTGTCTATTTATTTGTATCAATATTTCAAATCACACAGTGATTCATCATCCTCAGGAAGAGGAAATTAATAAAAATAGAATGCAGAAATTGCCCAAAGAAGAGTTAGAGGAGAGGTGGGGTAAAGACCGGAAAACGAAGAATGGGCGGAGAGATGGTTGGATAAAGTGGGAGAAACAATTAGGAAGGAAAAATAGTAAAGAGAGAGAAGAAGAGTTAATGAAAAAAGAAAAAAAGAGAAGAGCCACTAGGAAGAAATTTTATTTTCTTACAGTAAAAAACCATCTAGGGGAGAGGACCCAGTAGTTGTGCACCCTAACTTCGTGCTTCTAATTATCCTATGTGGAAATTTCAAATCACTCCCAATTTTTTACAGCAACTTACTTGGCAAGACCCCTACTTATAACTAAGGTTTCAGGGCCACATCATCAAATATGATGTCACATCAGCATGCTTTTTGTCAAGGTGTCCAAAAAGGCCCCAAAAAAAAAGTGAGACCAATACTTGTGAATTCAAGCATGTTTTATTGAGCGCTGATGTGGAATCACATGATTGGCTGTTTTTTAGATCAAATGAATACATTTTGTTTAATTATGGGTAGTTATCATCAATAAAAACAACTACTATCACAACTATTGAAACATGCTCAGGTCCTCTCCCCTAATCAGTTTATTAATGAGAATATCAATTGCTAAAAGTCTATTGAAAATTAATTTTAATTTAAATATAAAAAACCCAACATCATCAAAATGTGGCTGGATTTTTGTTAATATTTTAATTTAATATTTGTCTTAAATTAAAATCACTTAAAGACTATGTTTTAAAGCAAGGCATGCATTTTTTATGTATTTTTAATGACTCACTAGGAAGTATATGACTGAATTTATGTTAATATTTTAATTTAATATTTGCCTTAAATTAAAATCACTTCAAAACTCTATGGTTTAGAGCAAGGCATGCATGTCTTTATGTATTTTTAATGACTCACTAGGAAGTATATACACAAGTTTACTTGAGAAGTTAAATGTTTAAATTTAAAGTTAAGGCCTTATATTATCAAAAACTATATATTTATATGTTAAATTTTCAACTATTAATCATCTTTTTAGTAAACTCTTTGGGAGTATGGTAGAGTGTAGAATTAGCAATTGGGCATAAAATGAAGGAAAGAGGGTGAAAGGGCAAGTGGGTTTTAGGACAAAGCACTCTAAATTGATTATTGCATTAGTCTTAGACATTTGAAAGAGAAGGTATGGGATAAACAAGGGGAAGAAGTTTTGTGTTCTTTTGTTGATTTCATAAAGGCATTTAACATTGTGCTAGAAGCAAACTCTAGGGTGGAATGGAAGAGTTGGGAATTTTGGAGATGTATAATGCAACTATTCATAGATTGTGAGTTGAAATTAGGACATGGCAAGAATTATTAGAATGTTTCGAGAGCGACATTGGGGTCAAGCAAGGATGTTTTCTATCCCTTACTTTGTTTGGACTATACATTGACAAGTTAAGAGAAGTGGGTAGACAAGTTTGGTGGTAGAGGTCTTCACTTGGCTAGCTATATAAAAGTTGCTTTTAAACGTGGATGACCTTATCTTCAACAAATCACTTGAGAGAGTGCTTGAGAGCTCTTGAATTGTATTGTAAAGAAGTAGGGATGGAATTGAATATTGACAAAACCAAAGTCACAATCTTTTACCTTGAAAAGAAAAAAGAAACAAATAAACTTCATATTTGAAGGAAGTCTCTTGCAAGTAGTAAATGTATATATCTTAGCTCCTTAATTTTCACAACAAAAGCTTAGTTGGAAGACTCCTATGACAAAAATGATACAAGTTTGGATGAAAGCTTTCTACCTATTGTAAAATAGATATAAAAAGACTAAATTATGGAATTGGAGAACTAAGAATACCCTATTTGGGTTGCTTGTTACATAAGTGGTGTTATATAAGTGTGAAGTTTGCGTAGCAAAACATCAAAATTGAAATGGAGGCAAATAGAGAGGTTACACCATCATCTAATAACAAACAATTTGAAAATAATAAACTTAGGTCCCATATGAGATCATTTTAGATGATGTTAGTGCCTTTCCATTAGATGCATTGACTTTGGTCCAAATGTTAAGTTACTCAAAGAGAACAGAGAGCATGGAACTACATTGTGAGACCAAAATAATAATGGAGGAAAAGTTAGATATAAGGAAGAGCATGTGGATGAACTAAGATTCCAAGCATGGAGTAAATGAGATATTAGCATGCAAAAGTGTCCAAACATAAATGTAGAAATCAAAAGATATGTGAGAGAGAAAGTCAAGGCAACCATGTGGTTAAAGAAGCTCAAGAGAAAAAGGGAATAGTATGTCAAACAATCCAATCCTACATATGACCACAAGAAAAAAGACTACTTAGGAGTGGAAATAAAATAGAAAGAAAAATTGTTAGTAACTTAGCTAAGAACTAGCTTCAATCATCTAAGGTGTGAGACAAGAAAATGGACAATGCCTAGAGAAGAGTGACCAAATAGAATATGTTGTTTTTGCATTTTGGGATTACTTGAAACATAATGAAACTATCCCATAGAATGCCCTACTTACAAAGATATTCATATCAACAACATTGATATTTTAAATTTTGACCGATCTTGTTTACCTTGTTTGAAGAGAAAGGCTAACAAAAGTAGACTATTTGATATAGATTCATAGCAAAAGATCCAAGATAAAAGAGGAAATGGATGCCAATCAAAAATAATTTGGGCAACCTACTAGATTGGGCTTATATGTGCATTCCAATATACTACTTGGTGTCATGGACGTTATTAAAAACGTTTATTTCATTTCATTTGTATGTTAGGATATCATATCAACATTGAAAGACATATTTGAAACTTAATGGTAAAGGAATTACTATTGGTTATGGAGCCCATTTAAGCACACCGTGGGGTCTAAGGATCATGTGCTCCAATAAGAGTTTGGGAGCAATGGTCCCGAAAGCCACATTATATATATATATTGAAACAAAGAAAAAGAGGTGCACCAAAATGGATTAACAAAATGATGCACCTAATTTTGCTGTGTTACACTCAATTATGAGGGGTATATGCATAAATGAATATCAAAAATTAAACCTAACCAATATAGCAATCAAAAGGCAGGTTTTAAGAGGGTCAAATGTTGTGTATCTGTTGCAAAAAGTACTTTTTGGGGCCTCACTGAGGATTGGGTCATGGCTAGGGTTCTGGAAAATCAATTTATGGGCTCTATTCTTCAATGTTTGCACTACCAAATCCTAGTCGAAGACTGTTAGAAACCCGAATATAAATTTTGTAGCTCAATTTCCATGATCTTGCAAGAAAGGTGACAACTTTAACAACTTTGCAACTTTCTCCAATTTTTCTCTCCAAATGATCTTCAACCTAAAACCTACAATCACACATCAAAGGAGAAGAAAAATGTTGTTTTGTTAGAGAATAGGGGTTTGCCTTGGTCAAACCCTGTTTTGGTAATTAAACCTTGAAATGAAACAATGCATAAAGGAATGATGAATGAACAACAATGTGTAACAACTCACCAAACCTTGTTGAAACCTTGGAGTACAAGTTTGAAACTTAGCATGAAATGGCCTCAATGAGTGTAGATCTTGATCATGAGCTTGACATAAGATAATAGCTTTGAACACTTGAACTTGTCACCAATGCTACATCATCACATTAGCTCAACAACATGCATGATGTATTATGCCTTTGACATGATGATATGATCTTTGATTGTTGCAATAATCCGCCTTTGAATGCCTTCTTGAATGTTCTTGAATACTCTATAATGCTCTTGTGAAAATTGCTTGATCTCATGAAAGTCTTAGTTATAAAACATAGTGAAATAACCTTATATTTATACATATCTTACTATTAATTCCCGAAATTCAAATAACACAAGCTGATATCAAATCTAGGATTTGAAATCATTAAAATACCGCCAAAAACATATTCCAAGGCGGGTCCTAGGGTTAAGTGAGGACCAATTCGCCATGTGGTGAATGGGTCCTAACATACTTAGCTAGAACACATTTCGGGGATTGTGAAATGATATGTAAAATTAGGGTCCTAGGACCTAGTAAGGACCCATTCGCCAGGTGGTGAATGGGTTCTAAGTCACTAGCCTAGGACACACCTTGTAAAATTAAGTGTTGTGTAATATCATTTATGAATGTCGGGTTTTATCCCTCATAATCTACAATTAATTAGGCTTGAATTTGAATTAAAGGGGCCAATTAAGGCAAATTAAACCTCAATTAATGAATAAAGCCCTAGATTAGTGTGAAAGTGTAAAGAAACACTTTATAACACCCTAAATAAGGCACCATTAAGTCCATTTTACTAAATAGGGCCCTAAACTTAATGTGAACATGTAAAACACATTGCAACACTAAATCAAGGCATAATTAAGCTCATTTTAATATTAATTATTCCCAAATTAAGTGTGAAAAAGGGATACTTTTTCCTATACATGTATATGCATATATATGCATCTATGTATATACATGTATGTATACATGTGTATATGTATACATATGTATATATATGTATATATATATGTATATATATTCATTGTAAATTTGGATTGTTCGCCATTAGGTAACAAATTTGACAGTAGAGATTATGTTGGCTTTTCTTGTCTTAGAAGAAAAACTTATTTTTATGAGGGCATTGTACTACGACTGTCTATTGAATTGTATTGTGTGAGGAGACTTTGACAATGAAGAAGAAATTACAGCATGTGTTGTAGGTTGTATCCCTTCATTTTGTTGGACGGGATAAAAGGACTGGTTGTTTCTCCATGGACATAGCCCATATTGGCGAACCACATGTATATATCCGTCTTTGTGTTTTTTCTTATTTTTATTTTTATTTGTGCATTCATTTTTATTGTATATTGCTTTGTGGTCCTATTCCTAACAATTACATGTTAGGTTAAAATCTACCTACACCTTTAATTGAGCTTCTTCAAAACGTTAGGTAGTTTGTCACCTATGGGTTAAGGCTTCAATTTGCCACTTCATGCCACATTGTAGAATCTCACATAAAATTAACATGCTACTAACTAGATTAGGTGAAGAGAGAAAATTATGGTTTAAGGTTTGTCAATAAAATGTTCTCATTTTATAGATTTTTATTATTTAATTTTTAAGGATTAAAAAAATATTGTACTTCAATATGAAAGTTTTTTTAAAAAGTATAAAGAGAAATTACATGCAAGATGAGGGATTGAAAAAGTGGAGTTAGAGGAACAAAGCACCACTTCTACTCCACAGAGGTAATGGAGATTACAAATAGGGACACCTCCAAAGGAATCAACTCAACTTGAAGGGAACACAAGGAAAGTCAAAAGGAAAATACCCCCCACCCCACTATAGGGAGACCCATCAGTAGAGGAAGCCACAAAGACACTCCTCTAGATGAGTGTAGAGAAGGAGCATAAAAGGAAGAAGAAAAAAGCACAAAAAGAGGCCCCCTTAGAGGAAGTCAACAAAGAAGAACAACCAACAAAATAACAATTAAAGGTATTGTAAGAGAGGGGGACCACCGCGTGCAAGACCCCAGGTCACAAAGGGTCAAGATGCGAGAGGCTATCCTAACTTATCTCAACTAAGTGCAATGTTTAGAGTATGAGGATGGGAATGATGAGGACTATGATGTCCTACAATCACTCTACAATCCCGAGTTGCAAGGTGGGGCTAGGCGAGTTAGTTTTTAGGTTCAAATCTGTGCCTCGAGGAGCTCTTTGCCCAAGGACGTTAGCGCAGACTCTGGATGATAGCGCAATGCGCTGGTGTCTCTAAAATGCGTTGTAGTCCGTATGGTCAGACAACAACAGAGACAAGGTTGAACTCACCAAAATGATTGACAGCCTAGCTACTCAACTAAAAGGCCAAAATGACACTAGCAAGTAAACAAAGTATTCTCTAATATTGTAAAGTAGAAGTGCGAGTGTAAGAAGGGAAAGAAGGATCTCACCAAAGAACTCGTTCACCAGTTGATCTTTCGAGAAGCACGCTCACCTGCACACAGAAAGAGGGAAAATGTTGGGTGATTGTATAGGGGCCTACCTCAGTCAGACCCCTGTTTAGGTGTTTCCACCTCCACAGACAACCAAGGAAACGAGATAGAGAAGCGATAAAGTAACAAGAATACAAACACTACAAAATAGTACTATGCTACTCAACCAAGTGATAGAGGAGAGGAGAGGGAAGCTTACCACCTCCACCAAGAGCACTCAAGGTTTCTTGGGGGAGAAATGAGAGGAACTCAGGCCTCTGCTGCAATGGCTTGGTCGCAAACGTGCTCTACCGAAGTGACAAAGTGGAGCTTTTGCTGCAATGGAATGATTGGATACCTGGAGTGAGTGAAAATGAGCTTGAGAGTGAATGTGAGAGTGCCAGAATGGAAGCTTCATGTGATCCAAAATTGAAATGCAAGTTGAAGGACTGAATATTCAAAATGAGGGAAGAAAACGGCCATATTCGGGTTGGTCAGTTGAAGGAGGCATTACAACTTCACTGCCAACGAGAAGAGTAACGCCTCTGTAAGTTCAGCTGTAGGAATTTGTTAGGAAATGAAGTGTGTCATGTGGGCATCCCCAACAAAAATGCCCCTACCAACACACAAAACAGGCACCAAGTGGACTACCATCAGCGGGCTTAAGTTGAATTAAGCCTCTGAACATGCTTTTCTAAGGTGGATAAAGGAAAAAAGGGGAATTGCACATAGGGTGAAAATTCGCTTTTATACATTTTTCCCCCACTTTAGCAAGCACGAGTACCAATGAGTGCTCGGTAAAGTAGATCAAGAAGAGAGTAGGGTTATAAAAGTATACCTGAACCGTCGAGGAAGTAGTACTTGGTTTGACATACCTGAAGGTGCAGGAAAAGAAAAGGACTTCATAGCTACTCAGAACTATGAAGTTGGAACAACTAAGCGTGTTACAAGCCCGCAAACCTACAAGGAGGCAACCCCCAAGATCTCTCGCATGAAGGAAGCACCCTACAGGTACTTGGTCTTGTAGGGAAGGCATTCTCCATGAACTAAAGCATGAAAAATACAGAAAGAAGTGCCCTATAGGTACTCAGTCCTATAGGGGAGCCACCCCCAAGATCTCTCACATGGAGGAAGCTCTAAGGAAAGCACCCTACAAGTTCTCAGTCTTGTAGGGAGGTATCCCCCAAGATCTCTCTCATGGAGGAACCTGAGAAAGCAGACTCTGCAGAGTCAAGAAGCGGTGACACATCTACCCACAGATAGAACATGTCAAAGGCGACGACACATCTACCCGCAGATAGAACATGTCAAAAGTGGTTGGTCACGTAGACCGTCAATAAGTAAAACTTTCAAAGGAGTCCCTCGAGAACCCTTCAAATGGAGAGGGGTCCACTCAAGGGATGCGTTGTTTGAAAGGTAAGGTCTAGTCAAGCTGCCCCCAAGCTAGACATGAAAGGGCGAATGGAATGAGCCTAGTCGGGCTGCCCCAAAGCTAGATGTGAAAGAATCCATTTGTCATAAAGGCTTCGAAAGAAGGGTCCCTTAGGAACTCGTTGTGAAGAAGAAAGGGGGGTCCACTCAAGGGACACACAATCCAAAAGCAGGGGTTCTTCTTAGAGTGATTTGTCATCAAGGAATCCTTTCGAAAGATGTTCACTTCATCAAGGAATTCAAAAGGAAGGACATGCCCCCATGCGAGGGGTAGTAAAATCAGTTCCCATTTCAGAGGAAGATCCTCAAGTCCTTTCTTTACGAACCCGTGATGAAGGAAACACATTCTGTTAGGGTTTCGTGTTGAGAATGGGATTCTAAGGTAAAGTTTGTGAAGACTTTCAAGAAAAGATTTGTTGGCAAGGAATGTGTTTTTTGGAGGTCGAAGTGTTAAAGAAAGGCATTGTCACACATGAAAGGGACAACTCAAGCAAAGAAGAGAAAAAGCTAAAGGAAGCGAAAAGAAAGAAAACACAAACATAAGACACAGGGGTAGCCTGATATTTTGAGGTCAAAACTACTCATAAATATATATATGTATAATAATAGTATATAAATGAACTGTCATCAATCCCCTACTATATTAGGCCATGTGAGGAATGCACAAGAAGACAAAGTAAAAATTAAAAAATTGGGTCAACATGGAAGGGGAGCCTTAATGCCCCCAACACTTTGCATTGTCCCCAATTTATTGAAAATCAATCACAAACATGGAAGAATGATGATACAAATAGAAGAAGGTTTACGACACAAAAACCAGGCCTTTATCCAAGCACCAACAAGGGTGACGAGGGTCATCCTGTCACATAAAGCATGAGTACAGGGGAACACATCACAAAACAAACACACAAGATCAAGAAAAGGGGCCTCCTCCTAACACTGATCAGCCAAGAGGTTGTCTGCTTCCCAGTCTAAATCTTCATAAGGGGAAGGAGGACGAGCCTACAAGGGTGGAATGTTAAGAGGAGGAGCATTCGGCCCTCCCGTAACAAGGGCCAAGGAAGAGGGCCCGTCAAGGTCCTCTCCGCCGAGCTCCTGTGGAGTCAAAGTTAGCGATTTCACGAAGATCGCCGATAGGGCCGAGACTTCATCCACATAATTAAACATGCATCCCATAGAAGCATCATGCCTGTTCTCAGCAGACGATGCAAGCTGTGCCTAAGATTCACCGCTAAGCTCACCGAATGACTCGGGAGTGGTGATGAACTCAATAGAAGCTAGAACTGGTTCTGTCACAAGGACTGAACAAGTCATCACAGGATCACCTTGCGAAGAAGGTGGACACCTCTTACGTCCTCCGTTGCTAGAAGGACCAGCCTCTGCCTCTTTCTTCATGGGAGGAGATGAACTCCCCACAAACGAAGCTAGGGGTGCAAAGGAAGAGGAAGAAATAACCACAGTGGATACGACCAAAGTGTTAACCATATCCATGGGCTTCAAGAAGGGCTAGATGTCTAAGATGGACATCAACAAAGGCAACTCTGTCGAAGGAGCGATAAACACTGTACCCGTTTTGGGTTAGGTGCATTTGTGCTCACAACGGAAGATGGGAGTCGACCAGACTGGAGAGAGGCAAAAGGAAGGGAGGAAGAAGATGTTGCAGGAGGTCCTAAGATAGGAGAGGTCGTTCCTTCCTCCTTTTGTTGTGAGGTGGCCTACTCAGCTAGGAGAGCCTTTCACCAGCGCTTGCATTCACATGCAAGGTAGTTTTTACGACTCTTGGAGTTAGAAGCCGGAGCTTGCGAAGGGACAGGAGGTTCCTGCTCGACCATAGGAACGTCCCCTATGACAGACTCAAGCGAAGGAACAAGTTCATGTACAGGAGCAGGGGGATCACGCTGGGGAGCTACATGAGGAGTCGACTCGAGAGCCTCAACAACGTGCCTCTTTTTGTTCACTGCCCTAGAGGTAGGAATGGTAGGAGGCCACAGATCAAATTCTTTGTGAGAACCTTTCTTTCTTTCATATAAGTAATACCATGGTCCAAGAAATTCATTAGGGAGATCCGCGATCCTAATATTGGTCCTACGCCAAGGAGGGATCATCAGATTCAGTGGGTAGCCACCAGGTTTACTCATCCATTACTCTTCCCAGGAAAGGGGAGAGGACGAGGTAGTCCGGGAAAGAGTTGCTTTATCTTTACCTTTGCGAGGAGGAGAGGGAGCCATCATAGGCTTCTCCTCTTTCTTCGGGGAAGAGGGAGTGGACAATATAGCCTTCTCTTTGCCTTTGCAGGAAGGAGAGGGAGTCGACAAGGACTTCTCCTTCTCTTTCTAGGAAGAGGAGGTGACTGATTGCTCTTTCACAGGAAGGGTCAACTTTGGCTCCTCTTTGTCCCTAGTTTTGTACTTCACATAGTTCTTATAAGGTAGGTCCATTCTCGAAGGGAGTGGATCGACCGAGCAGGGCCAAAAGTGATCCAAAGAATATCCACCATGAGATACCAAAGGCTGATATCCGATATCATGCACTACATGCACAACACCCTCGTGGGAAAAATTTGAACACTTATGAATAACGGAGGTGACCCCATTCATGGAAACTAGCCAAGGAATGCCTAGCTTCACCTTGAACAAATCCGGCTCCAAGATTATGTTGAAGACTGTGTCAACAGTCCTAGGTCCAACCAGAATAGACAAAGTGATCAAGCCATAAGGTTTAAGACTCATACCATCATCAGTACGGATGGTGGATTTTGTTCCTTCACACTTTTCCTTTTTTGGTGAATTTAATACTAATGCTTCTTCAATAATAACATTCACATGACTCGTGGGGTCTATCAAGACTCCTGTCACAATGTTACCATTGACACGAGTGGGAATGTAGAGAGGTGAAGGTTTGTTGTTCAAGGGAAAATCTTGTGATGTAAATGTAACATCCAGCGAACCGGGTGCAGGTGGAACAGTGGAAGTTATCGTGACCATATTTACATAGGCCTCAGGTTGGGTAACATAATCAGTGGGATCAACAATCATGTTAGCAGAATGCGACATAAACGGGTCCGTGTATATCTGCAATTCATTGTTTGTTTTTGCCACTAATTTGTTAGTGTTTTGTTTGTTCCCATCGAGACGAATGGTGTCGTCCTCGATGCGGTCTTGTATTTCATGATGCAACCACATACAACGTTCGGTATCATGTCCTTTAACACGATGGTATTGACAATAAGTGCTCCCATCATAAGAATTAGGGTAAGGTTCCTTAAAAGGCTTAGGGATCGGCAAAGTTACAACCTTATCCTTCAACAACTTATGCAAGATAGAAGTATAAGATTTAGACAACTTCATGAATTTTTTATAGCGTTTGAGGCCGTTGTCGTCAACAACTACTACTACATTCGCAACAAATTTTCCCTTCCCAAATATTGATATGATGGACTTTCCATCAGAATGGGAGCGTGAGGAGGGTCCCTCGAACTGAGCAATCGTCTGTTGGCGTTTGTGTTCATGCGCAAGGCAGTTTCTACAGCTCTTGGAGTTAGAAGCTAGAGCTTGTGAAGGTACAAGAGGTTTCTGCTTGACTATAAGAAATTCCTCTACAACCATCTCAGGCGGAGGAACAGGTTCCTGTATGGGAGCAGGGGGAGAAAATTGGGGAGTGATAGGAGGAGTCGAATCGAGAGCTTTGACAACGAGCCTCTTTTTGTTCACTACCCTAGAAGCATGAGCAGTAGGAGGCTGCGGATCGAATTCTCTACAAGAACCTTTCTTTCTATTGTATAAGTAATACCATAGTCTAGGAAATTCATTAGGGAGATTCACGATCCTAATCTTTGGCCTACGTTAAAGAGGGATCATCAGATTCAGTGGGTAGCCACCAGGTCTGCTCATCCAACACTCTTCCCAAGAAATGGGAGAGGAAGAGGCAGTCCGGGAAAGAGTTGCTTTATCTTTACCTTTGCGAGGAGGAGAGGGAGCCGTCATAGGCTTCTCCTCTTTCTTCTGGGAAGAGGGAGGGGATGGTATAGCCTTCTCTTTTCCTTTGCAGGAAGGAGAGGGAGCCGACGAGGACTTCTCCTTCTCTTTCAGGGAAGAGGAGGCAACTAGTTGCTCTGTCACAAGAAGGGTCAACTTTGGCTCCTCTTTGCCCCCAATTTTGTACTTCACATAGTTCTTGTAAAGTAGGCCCATTCTCAGAGGGAGTAGACTAACTGGGGAAGGCCAAAAGTGATCCAAAGAATATCCACCACGAGATACCAAAGGTTGATATCTAGTATCATGCACTACATGCACGACACCCTCGTGGGAAAATTTTAAACACTTATGAATAACTGAGGCGATCCCATTCATGGAAACTAGCCAAGGAATGCCTAGCTTCACCCTGAATAGATCCGACTCTAGGATGATGTCGAAGACTGTGTCAACATTCCTAGGTCCAACCAGGACAGACAAAGTGATCGAGCCATAGGGTTTAAGATTCATACCATCGTGAGTACGGATGGTGGATTTTGTTCCTTCATACTTTTCCTTTTGTAGTGAATTTAATACTAATGTTTCTTCAATAATAACATTCACATGACTCGCGGGGTCTATCAAGACTCCTGTCACAATGTTACCATTGACACAAGTGGGAATGTAGAGAAGTGAAGGTTTATTGTTCAAGGGAAAATATTGTGATGTAAATGTAACATTTGGAAAACTGGGTGCGGGTGGAACAGTGGAAGTTACCGTGACCATATTTACATAGGCCTCGGGTTGGGTAACAGAATCAGTGGGATCAACAATCATGTTAGCAGAATGCGACGGAAATGGGTCCGTGTATATCTGCAATTCACTGTTTGCTTTTTCCACTAATTTGTTAGTGTTATGTTTGTTCCCATCGAGATGAATGGTGTCGTCCTCGATGCGGTCTTGTATTTCATGATGCAACCGCATACAACAGTCGATATCATGTCCATTAACATGATGTTATTGACAATAAGTGCTCCCATCATACCAATTAGGGTAAGGTTCCTTAACAGGCTTAGGAATCAACAAAGTTATGACCTTATCCTTCAACATTTTCTGCAAGATGGAAGTATAAGATTAAGAAAACTTCGTGAATTTCCGGTTGTGTTTGAGGCCATTTTCGTCGACAACGACTACTACATTCACGACGACTTTACCCTTTCCAGAGATTGATACGATGGACTTTCCTTCAGAACGGGAGCATGAGGAGGGTCCCCCGAACTGAGCAACTATCTGTTGATACTCTCGTAAAGCTGCACACAAATGCGTGAAAGAAGGGTATTTCATAAGGGCGAACTTCTCTTGCCAAGGCCTTTGTAAGTTCCCTATGAATACCTTCTGCACATCAGAATCAGGTAGCTGATATGAGATTTGTGAAAGAAGTGCTTGATAACACGCTATGAAATCGGTAATCTTTTCATTGTCTCCTTGCTTACACCGGATGAGATCCGAAAAGGTCATCTTTGATCCGATGTTTGCTTGGAATTGTCTAAAAAACTGATTTACAAGTTGATCAAATGAGAAAATAGAATTTTCAGGAAAGGAACAATACCACTTGAGTGTTGTGTCCTTGAGGGATCAAGGGAATAGCTTAGCCATCAAGGTATCATGATGGAAGAAGTCAGTGTAGAGAGCGTTAAAGGCATATACATGCGTTTGCAGGTCCCCCTTACCACCAAACTTCTCAAATTTAGGGATCTCCATTCCCTAAGGGAAGGGAGTGTTAAAAATGGCAATCGACAATGGGCTATGTTAGAAGAAAGACTAGAAGATAGGTTGGTCTGAGGCCTGGGAAAGGCTCGCTAACTAGCTCTACATCTTACCCATGTTATGAAGCAAAGTAGTAAGAATAGGGTTGTTAGAAGATAGAGGGCTAGAGGAACTTCCTCCAGAACCACCGCCAAGTCCACCTCCAGAACCGCCATCGATGTGACTTCCGCTAGAGCCACAGCCTCCAATAGGGCCTTTGCCAGAACCACCACCACGAACTTCATTGGAACCGCCTCCGCTAGCACCACCTATTCTGCTAAAACCTCCACCACCAGAGGTGACAAAAGGGGTAAAGCTAAAGCCCAACGGGACCTTATTCACCTTGACATTTTTTGGTTGATTAGGGATGGAAGGGATACTAATGGAAGGGACCACATCAACCATGTAGATAGAAGTGGGAGGCATTGATACCCTTAATTGTCCCTCACGCTTTTCAAAGGTGACTCCTTGTGCAAGGCTAGAGTTGCTCGAAGGAGCACACACTTCGGCGATACCGAAGAGACTATTTAGAAGTTCGATGCCCGTTTGATTTTTACCCATCATATGTCTTAATTCACTAACAAATTGAGTGGCTCTAGCCATCTTCAGATTTCTTTCCAAATGGTTTTCAAGGTCGCCCAACCCTTTTGCAAGGGCTGACACATATTTAGCAGGGATTTGAACGACCTCATGCTCATCCACTGATGATGGCATGGGAGATGCAGGAGGAGTGGGAACATGATCGGTTTCATTAGCGAATCCCATCTCATTCCTCAATAACTGCTCCTGCACGACCAAACTAACGGCGGGACCAAAGAAAAGACATATAGAAATACCAAGCAAGACCTTTGTCCTATCCATTGAGAGGTGTCATACACTTCTCCTCACGATATTCCTAGAAGTTGTGGACTGGGTTGTGATGCTCATAAACCTTCACAACACTCAAGAACACAACAGTCGTGAAGTATCCAAGGGAAGTTTCAACACCAATTGATGAACAAACGTTGGTTCACATCGGGTTCACCAAAAATGTAAGAGAGGGGGACCACCACGTGCAAGACCCCAGGTCATAGAGGGTCAAGATGCGAGAGGCTGCCCTAACTTACCTCAGCTAAGTGCGATGTTTAGAGTATGAGGATGAGAATGATGAGGACTATGATGTCCTACAATCACTCTACAATCCTGAGTTGCAAGGTGAGGCTAGGTGAGTCAGCTTATAGGTTCAACTCTGTGCCTCAGGGAGCTCTCTACCCGAGGATGTCAGTGTAGACTCTAGGCGACAACACAATGCACTGGCGTCTCTAAAGTGCACTGTGGTCCGTACGGTCGAACAACATCAGAGACAAGGTTGAACTCACCAAAATGATTGACGGCCTAGCTACTCAACTAAAAGGCTAGAATGACAGTACCAAGTAAACAAAGTATTCTCTAATATTGTAAAGTAGAAGTGTGAGTGTAAGAAGGGTAAGAAGGATCTCACCAAGGAATTCGTTTGCCAATTGATCTTCCGAGAAGCACGCTCACCTGGACACATAAAGAGGGAAAATGTTGGGTGGCTATATAGGGGCCTGGCTCAGTCAAACTCCCATTTAGGTGTTTACCCCTATCCCCTATCCCCTACCCCTTCCCTTTTCCCCCCATCCCCCATTCCCCTATCCCCTATCCCCTACCCCTTCCCTTTTCCCCCATCC
>VDFB02083248.1:0-10331 GCA_007258455.2 Sequoia sempervirens
GTTTTGACGAGAAAGACTCCAATTACCAACCTCCCAATTCAAACCTAGGGTTCAATCTGAATTCAAATTTCAAAAGGTCTCACAGGGCTACGACCTTTTAAATACAAAGTTAACCCTAACTTTGAGAAATTAAAGAAAAGCAATAAAACACGTTCGACTAAAAGAAAATTGAAATCCAACCCTAGTTCAGAAAGTTGGAATAAAACATAAAACAACGTTTATTGTACTTATAGCTTCCAATTGCAATAAACCCTAATGTTGGTCAAGCTGAACTCTGCAAGCTACCTTCTTCAATTTTTTGTATTGCTTCAAACACGTCCTCAAATTTCAATTATGCAAGAATTGAACACATACACACATTTTGAGGATAATCAAGTAGATTTTGAGTCACCTCCACCATTACTGCTCACTCACACAAAGCAAAACAATTACAATGGGTGTACTCATAGTTTTAAATGTGCACTATTGATCTCCCACTGAGATGGCCATGTTCGACGACTCAGATTGAGTCAATTGCATTTGAATTTCATCATTGTTCCATTTCGAACAACTGGCCAATAAAGATATGCCAACTAGGTCCTTCTTCGTGTACTTTTAGGCCCCACCTACCAATAGCCGTAGGACATACGTGATGACTTCTCACAGTCCTCGCAACCGTTAACAAGCTTGCATCTGAGCTCTATGGGATGGCGGGGGACAGTAGTGATCAACTCATCCCTCTTAATAATCACTATTGAAAAATTTAATCATAAAAGGGTACCACGATTAGGACGATGACACTTTTACCCTTGAGGATGGATGACTTAGACTTAAGTGATTTAGGAGTGAAATATTAAAGCTCGACATTAGGAAAATTAAAACACTCCATGATTGAAGGTGATTGAGTAACCTAGACAAAGGGCGTTGGTAAAGGACCGCACCACGATGGCTCAAACAACAACTTAAATGACTGGCAACTGGGCATAACAAGTCAACCTAAGATTAAAATACCCAAGGTTTAAAAGTAAAGCATTTGGAAATAAGGTTACAAGGTAGAATCCTAAACCCCACCTATGGGAAACATGTGACATGCGATTACTAAGCACAAATGGACCTCAAAATGTCAAAAAATTTAGGGACTCCATCAAAGTTTAAGGAATTTAAAGCCTTAGTTGAGAAGAAAATAGATTATAAGATAAGGGTGTTGAGATTTGACAATGAGGGTGAATATTGTTCTAGGGAATTTGATGAGTTTTATAAGCATGCAGATATTTTTTGGAAAATGACTACTCCTTACATACCCCAAAAAAATATGGTAGCAGAAAGAATGAACCAAACCTTGATAGAAAAAGCTAGGAGCATGTTGAGTGGTACTAAGCTTAATAAATACTCTTGGGTAGAAGTTGTAAGTACTACATGTTATTTTATTACTAGATCTCCTTGTTCATCTCTTGTTGATAAAACTCCTTATGAAGTGTGGATATGTAGAAATCCTTTTATTTCACATTTAAGGGTCTTTGGTTGTGATGCTTTTTTTCATGTGCCTCAAGAGAAGCGATCTAAATTGGATCCAAAAGCACAAAAATGCATCTTTTTTGGTTACAATGAGAATATAAAAGGTTATAAGCTTTGGAATCCACTAACCCATAAGATGGTTTTATCTAGAGATGTGATTTTTAGGGAGTTTAGAGCTTACTCGGGTGAAGAACAACCTAAGGAGAAAGATAAGACAAAAATAATGCACTTCGAGACAAAGATAGAAAAGAAGGAAGATGCACATGTGGGAGAACAACCAGATGGATTAGAGGATGAAAAAGAAGAGGGTTCAGAGAGTTTAGATGATGTGTAGTATGAGCATATAGAAGAAGAAGAACAAGAAGAGCCACTTACTCCTACCTTGAAAAGATCCACAAGAAAACAAAATCCAGTTGATAGGTATAGCCCACTAGATTTTTGTTGTGTATTTACTTTGTTGAGTATTGAAAATGAACCTATATCTATCAGGGAGGCTCTTTCTTCAAAGGAAAGTGAATCTTGGATACAGACCATGCAAGAGGAGATGATGATTTTGGATAATTGTGATACCTAGGATCTTTTTAGTTTTACCAAAGGAAGCAAGGTCATCGGTTGCAAGTGTGCATTTAAAAATAAATTTGGTACAATGGTCGGTTAGAATGGTAGAAGGATAGACTAGTGGCCAAGGGCTACTCCCATAGAGAGAGAGAGTTGATTTTGGTGAAATTCCCTCTCTTGTTACTAATTCAACATATATTATATTCCTATTATCTATTATTGTTTCTTATGATTTTGATATAAAGAAAATGGATGTTACAACTACTTTCTTGCATGGAGATCTTGAGGAGGAAATTTATATGCGATGGCCTAATGGTTTTGTTCTGAAAGGAAAATAACATGTGGTTTGCAGGTTAAAACAACCATTATGTGGTTTGAAACAGTTACCCAAGAAGTGGTATGAGAAGTTTGATGCCTTTGAATTGGATTTTGGTTTTGTTAGAAGTGAAGAGCATCATGGTGTTCATGTTAATATTATTGATGATCTGATACTAATCATTGTTGTGTATGTTGATGACATGTTCTTTATGGGTAACAACAAGGTGATGATTAGGGAGCTTAAGACTCAACTTTCTGGCATGTTTGATATGAAGGATTCAAGGGATACTAAACATATTCTTTGTATGGAGCTTAGTAGGGATCAAGTTCACAAAAAGAGTTTGGTTAAGTTAGAGTAAGTATGTTCATACCATTTTGTTGAGGTTTAGTATGCATGACTATAAACCAATAAATATTCCATTTCTGGTTGGTACTAAACTGAATTTAGACATGTATTCTAATAATAACTTTGAAGAGATGTATAAGGTTCCCTATACTAGTGTCGTTGGTAGTTTGATGTATGCAATGGTTTGTACTAGACTAGATATTGCCTAAGTAATGGGAGTTTTAAGTGGGTTTATGTCCAACCTTGGTAGAGGGTATTGGACTTTTGTTAAAAGGGTGTTTAGATATTTGTGTGGGACATCTGATTATTTTTTGGTTTATCATGGTACTAATGATGTGGTTAGGTCATTAGACATACAAGGCTTTGTTGATACAGATTGGGTAAGTGACTTGGATAGTCGAAGGTCCACTAGTGGCTATGTTTTAAATACTTTGTTTGGAGGTGCAGTGAGTTGGATGAGTAAAAGACAACCTACAGTTGTATTTTCTATTATCAAAGAAGAGTATATGGCTTCTATGCATGCCTCTCAAGAGGTTCTTTGGTTACAGAGACTCGGTAAAAGAATTGGTTTTGATTCCAAGATAGTGAGGATTAAATGTGATAGTCAAAGTGCCATATGTTTGGCCAAAAATCCTATGTATCATTCTCGTACTAAGCATGTTGATGTTCAATATCACTTTGTGTGAGAAATGGTTGCAAATGGTAAGTTCTCGATTGACAGGGTTGACACTTTGGATAATGTTGCAAATTCTCTCACGAAGCCTGTGACCATAGATAAGTTCTCTTGGTGCAGGAAGGCCTTGGGCCTTGATCACTCTACTTGATTATAATTTAATGTTTCTCATGGATGTAATTACAATGTATAATGTTAAGTGGAAGAATTTTAGAATAGGTGACATTATAATTGCTATCCTAAATTGATTTTATGTGTCTCCACGTTCTTTGGAAAGTATCCTAGAGGACATGAGAGGAAAAATATTTATTATTTGTTTTCCTATGATAAATTATATTTGCATTCAGAGAGGTGGACCCACTATGGTGATGGTTATAGAGCATCCCAAGAGAATATTCCATTTACGCATCCACTTTTTTGGGTTAGGACCACCCAGAAATGCATGTTCTTGCATGTTGATTTGCATGATTTGCATGTTTTGGGTATGAACCATTGGAGTTATTGGAGAGTAATGGAGCACTCGAGATTGACCAATTGTGATTGGATGTGGGTTAGGCACTCATGTGAAGGCCATGTGATCCTTTAATATTTTTCACTATGTTTATGGCTTGTCCACTAAGAGGGGTGTGGATTTTTCCTAGGTGGTTTGTGCTTGTTGTTTCGGGATACCAAAATTGTATTCTCTCCCAAAAACCTCTATATAATGGAGCCTTGAGATAGTGGTTGCATAATTTTATTTTGGAGGTTGTCAGAGTAATGAAGTGCTGCAAAAATTCAGAGAGGAGTGGTGTATTGATGTGTACTTCATTTGAAGATTAATGCAAGAATTGCATCTATTTTGGTATGGAGTTTTTTATCACAAGGATTTCTCCACGTATATCTCATGTCACTTGTGGTTCTCAACTTGTGGTATTGTTTTTTTTCTTTCATTCTTGGGTATGCTAATTTCACATAATCACATCATTGGTAATCTTCAATACATAACTTCAAATTTATAATCACATTATTAGATTCATATTGCTGCAAGTTTCACCTTGATTAGATCCAACACTTTGACATTGATTTCAACCCTAATGACTGCATACCTAATGTACTTGTGAATATAGATGTTCTCACCTATTGTTTGTATTTGCAATTAAAAATACTAGTGTTGATGAATACCTTTTGGAGTTTACTATGCAAAGATCTTCAACCTTGATAAGTCTTTCATTCATTTAATAATTTTAATTAAAACTTTGAAGAAAAAATAAAATAAATGAGAATGACATTATGATGATAATATAAATTTAAACTTGGAACTTGAACAAAAATATAAAAGGTGATGCATTGATGTTGTGCATGAAACTTATATTTTTGGTATTAGTTGGAAAAAAGGCCAGCATATCATGAACTCAAATTCTATAATAGTCGAGATAAAACTAGTTTTTAGAGACCTATGATGCTAGTAATGGGTGACTCTCTATTAGGGATTTTCAATAATGTGTGATAATTCTTGATCCTAAATGATTAATCTTGATGGATAATGACATAGGGGTGATATCATCTTATACATAACCTAAGCACACAACTTTAAAGTCTAGGCATATGAATAACCAAATAATAACTAATTGAAATTTAGTTCACTAAAGTTGAGGTATCTTTTTAATATTGGACACATGGGTCAAATTTAGATTGTAGAATTAACTTGGTTCATTTCTACTCCCACAAATTTGATCTAAGAAGAAAAACTAACAAATTGCAAATTATAAATTATTTGAGCAAAAACTAAGTTATTTTTTAAAAATGAATGAGAAAAATAGAATTAGTGAAAGTGTCAAACTAATCAAAATAATTTGCTAAAACTATATACTTGTATTATACATACAAAATAATAAATGAAATGATGTATACAACTATAACTTGATAAAAAAATATTGAATTATAAAATTAAATTGAATTATATCTTGTGTTAAGAAAGAGCTCATTTACAAGATTTCCACCTTCAACACTTTTTGAACAAGAGCACTTATAAATCACAATCAGAATGAATGTTCCAACCTTTAATCAAATTTTATTAATATTCATTTAGGATTGTAAAGACACTCAGCATTCATATTGAGTTTCATACATCTTACATATTCACTTTAAAAAAGCTTAAAAGTTATAAACTATTATATAAATATAAGATTTGATTTCAGATTCCTTCTGCTTTCTCTAACCTGACCCAACGTTTGATGTAAACTAATTCTTCAATAGAAGCCTCCCACATTGAGATTCCTTATGAAATGCATTGAACCTTACCCATTACTATCAATGTTTATCCTACCTTATTCTCCCAAATTAAGATGACTATACTAGGAAGTTCAGGATTAAATTTATTCCTATGCTTTTTGTTTGAGCATCCATTTACTTTATTATTTATTTGCAATCATAAAGCTTGTTAAGGACGGTCACAAAATGTTCTTGTGAATAGATATTCATTGAATGATCCAAACTATACAACTAATGAAAAATAGAAAACAGAAAAAAGCGTGATTGATAAACCATTTCGTGGAAAGGATACTTTCCACGTACTTGAATATAATAAAAACAATGGATGCATTGGCTTTGGACAATTATCAGCCAGTCCTTTCCACGTACTTGAATATAATAAAAACAATGGATGCATTGGCTTTGGACAATTATCAGCCAGTCTTAAAGAAATTTCTTAACGAAAAGTTGAAATAGAAGCATCCAAAACAATGAAATCCACTTAAAATTGTTCTCTTTTTGACAAGGAGAGTACGGCTGAATTCCAATCAGTGGAAGAGATAAAAAGATAAAGGAAGAATATGGCAGATGATGCAAATGAAAGTCGAATAGTTGAATAGGGTTCCTGAGTAGCTTGAAGAATATGCGTGTACCCACCATAGGAACTGCTCAAGGTTTGCCTACACAATTGGAGGGAAAAGGAATAAATAATTCTGCACCGTACTCCTATATACCAATTATTTCAGCCATTTTGAGAGAGTTCTTACAAAGTTAGGTTTCCATAGCTCATTCATTACAATCATAGTCAGAATTTGTTTCATTAGAGATTTTGGGAAAATTATATTTTGTGAGTTTCATAATATTTTATTTAAATATTATTTAGATTAATGATCAAATAGTCAATAGTAATTTTATATTTCATGTACAATAAAAAAGGATTTTCTGGAGAAGAAAAAGACTACAGAAGTCAAGAAGACTCTGATGAAAAGTACGAAACAAACTGAACCAGAAAGACCTCACTCTCCCATCAAGCTAAAAGCACTATTTAATAGCATAGTACAAAATGATATGCTGAAGGAAACTATAGATTTGTATAAGGAATCAGATGAGGTGGACAAGGCCACCATTCTTGAGGTTATTGTCAAGTACATCCTCATAGTTGAAGTGGATATGAAGAATATCAAAAAGGATATTTTTGATGTTGTATGGTACATATTGGTGAAAAGAAGAGAAGAAGCTATTAATGAACACAAAAGGCTAAAAGATGAAGTCTTGGAAAGAGTTGGTGTTGCACTTTCAGAAGATGGCGGGGCCACATTAGCCACTGTATATAGCAAGGAAATGAGAACCAAACAAAGAATTAGAAAGATCAAAGTGACTTGGAAAGAATCCAAAACGAAATCAATGACAAAGCTGAGGAGATTGTGCAGAAGTTAGGATTACTTCTCATAATTGAAGAAGAAATGAATGTCAGTTCCAATGCTTTGGAACTTAATATAGAAGAAGAGGTACATGTTGATGATGCTCAACATGAGCATAATACTAATGAAGAAGTTAAAATAGACAACAACCCTCTGGAAGTGGAGGATATGCCAAATATGAATTAAGAAGAGGCAATGATCAGTTAAGACATTGCAAAGGAAAATATCATTACCCCTCCAATACAAAATGATGAAGTCATTCCTTTGGTAAATACAAAAACATTACAAAAGAAGTGAATGCAAATAAAGATGATGATGAGGAAAATATTGAAGAAGACAAAGCTGATGAAGAAGAGGAAGAGGAAGATAAAGAGGAAGATGAAAACGAGGACAAGGATGCATCTGAAGATGAAGAGAAAGACAAAACAATTGACTCTGGTAATACTAATGATAAGGGAAAGGCTGTAGAGGTTACAAAGTATCTTGGTGAATCTTTTAGCTCCTCTTGAGATTCTCTAAGAAATCTACTAAGTGTTCAACCTAGTTTACAGCTAGTTGTGTCCTCACAACTATTGCAACTACCGATGAATCAAGGTAATATGGAATTGAACAAGACTTCTCCTATCCACAAGCTTCAACTAGGAGACTTGTTCCATACATTTTCCAGAAAGGAGATAATTTATTCCCATCAAAGGAGTGCAAAACTAATGGATGAGGCAGTCAAAGCATTACATGAGATCATAGCTAGAACAAGAATAGATACATCTATCTCTGGTATCGATAATCTCAAACTTTTGATTGATTCTTTCAAAACATATACATCCAGATTGAAGGTATAGGTAGAGAAAGAGATTGAGAAGAGGATAAGTGACAAAAGGATGATGGAAATAATAGAGAAATGTGCTACTGCACATAAGAAATTTTTTGAATTGTTGAAGGATGTAGAGGCATGTGTAGGAGAGGCTAAGGCACTGTTACAGTATGGAATGAAGTGGCCCATAGCCACACTAAGTATAAGGAAGGACATGGACTCTATTGAGTCTTAGATCAATGCAACCTCTGGTGCCTATGACCCAACAGTTGGCCTTACTTGTGCTACAAGGAATATCATAGAGGATCTTCACAAGAAGTTCTAATTGCAGACACAAAAAGAGCACATCATTTTGTAGTTTGGAGAAGTAAGGGATCTGGTCAATCCCAAACTAAAAATTGTTTCCTGAGCTCTTCTCAATGTAGACAAGGCAAAGAAGATGAATTTGGTAACTGTTGTACTGGAAGAAGGAGAAGAACTGCTACAAGAGTTGGAAATACAGAAAAGGTTTCTTGTGGAGGCCAAGCATGAATGAGAAGATCATGTGAAGAAATTGCAGACATCAACCACCTCTTGTTGACTCATTTTCTATCTTTATATGCATAATGTTGAAGAATTGCACCTAGGGGCAATTCCAGATTTTTGCACTTTGCCTAGCATTTATGACACCTTAGAGCATTAATGACAAAAATCCTATGAGCTATAATTTCATGCCATGTGGACTTGTGGTAGAGCAATAGAAGCCTGATGACACGTTTCCAAAAAGTCTAGGCTTTGGATGATTGCACAGCACACGGATGTCTACATGATGTGCAAGCATCCTAGCAGTTTTTCGAGTTTGAAATAGGGAATCTGGAATCTTGACTCTCTCGACACATGTCCTAGTAGTCAAATTTCAGATGTCACAGCTCTTTTCCACCCTTGCATGCATCAAAAACCCCTTCCTTGCTCTCATTTGGGGTTGGAATTCATTCATTCAAGCTCTCTTACCATTTGCTCCATCTTTGAGTTCTCTTCATCTTTGATAGCAGCACTCTCACAAGCTAAGCCATGTCGGACTGAGGTCCTTCCAGCAACAACAACTCTCAAGCAAGCACTCAATGGTGCATTCATGTGCTCTGGAGAGGGTTTAAGCCTGTGGGTAATTCTCCCTCTCTCTCACTTTCCTTTCCTACTTGTTTATTTACTATCTCGTGGTGCAGGTTCTACTCCTGAAGCAAGTTTTGCTTTCACCACATGCTTTGTTTACTTCATTTGCACTCCCTTCCAAATTGGTTGTCTGTGGAGGTGGGAACACAAAAATGGGGGTCTAAATGAGGCAGACCCCTATACAGCCCCAACATTTTCCCACATTCTTCTATGTGTAGGTTGCAAAGTGGAGCTTGGAGTGAAGGCCCGAACATCCCATAGGAGGTAAGTTTTCTCCAAGTCCCCTTGTGTTTGTTATAGCTTCTAGTTTATTGTTTGGTTATTTTGTTCAGTACATCCTAGATCTAGGCTTAGAAGTGAAACCTGGTTCTGTCTGCTTGAGCTCCTAATCCCTCTATTGCTTAGGACACCAATGCACCCTTTAGACAACAGTGCATCGCGCTGGCATCCTGAAACTGCATTGTTGTCTTTTGGTTGAGAGCTCATTCATCTAAGGAAGAAATCTCGGGGTTTTACTCTCTTAGGATCTGAAGTGGCTTTCTCTAAAACATAACTTGGGTATACTTCTCTACATTTTTGTTAACTTACTTATGCTGAGGTGTATAAGGGCAATTCATTCCCTAGGGATATCTTGAGAACAAAGAGACCCATGTGCAGTGAATCCCTCTAATATCACATTTTGGTGATCCTGACGTGAGGACACTCTAAAAGACTTCTTAGAAGCACTTTCCCCTATCTATAAATATTCTAAACAAACTCCCCCTTTGCAAGTTGAGGAGTCGATAAATGTGGTTGTGGTGTTTGTGGCTCCTCTGAGCCCTAAGAAACCCATCATTTACGTGACCCCAGCCAAATCGTCCTCTAAGGAGAACTATTCTATCTATGGGATTTCGTGTCATAGTGATTCATCAGACTTATATTCAAGGTTCGTAAAAGCTACAAACTCCACTCCCTATAACACTATTGGGCACACATATAATAGAAGGAGAAATAAATAGAACTTGGATCAACAAGCTTTTGTTCCTAGATCACAACCCACTCAATTTCCTACTTCTTTACCACCTTCTCAACCAAGCCATCCTTCAGCACCTACACCTGCGATCAAAGCACCAGATGATTATGATCTTGTCGAGCAACTTCATGTTACTCTAGCTAAGATCTCACTTTGGGACTTGCTTTAGACCACTCCAGTTTACCAAGAGATGCTTCAAGAAGCTTTACAAAAGATTCTCTTGCTTGCGTCCGCTAGGCCCACAGATGTTAATGCACTATTGGCTTATATTTGAGCAAATTCATCGAATATTACATTCCATCTGCAAGAACTCCCACCTC
>VDFB02083249.1:0-22764 GCA_007258455.2 Sequoia sempervirens
TGGGTTGAGTGGATGAGGTTGAAGAAGATGCTTCCCCTCTTTTGGCTCTCTTAGCCTTGGTAGGGGGTGGTAGCTCTTGAAATTCCCCTTTGTTTGGTGTACATCTTAACACTCTTTGGAACCTCTCAGGGGAGAAGGAACCAATTCAATCCATCTTAGCAAAAGGGAGGCCCCTCCCTCTAGTTCCAGTTCTATTGATGGGTGTTTTTTCACTTCTCAACACAAGCAACACACAAGTACACTACCTCTCTCAAAGGCAACCTCCTAAAAATAAGTTGCATAAAATTACTGCAAGGTCTCTCGGGTGTCAAGTCATTACTTGCAGAAACAACCCAGTGGATTGATGTGATTTGTTGGTAATCACAAGGGGCATGGATAATTTCTAAATTGGAAGGAAATTGGGTCTTCAAATGGATTTTATGAAATTCTGAAAGTGATGTATAATTACTGCAAGTTCAAAACAACAGTCTAAAACTCCATGTTCAACATCAAATTTGGCTTTACAATGATGTTGGAACTTTTCCTTAACTACTATTTCAAAGAAATGTCAAAAGGGAAAAGGGAGAGGAGAGTTCGTAGACCTGCAAATATTGATGAACAATGACAATGGAGGATGTGACAGTGGACAACCTTCCCATAACTAAGTTCCACTTAACCAAACAACATACAGTCTCATGAAACTAGTGCTATCTTCTAAGGTCTACATATTTCTAGCTATTCATTTTCCATAAAGCATGAATAAAAGATGAATTTTAAGTGCAACAATAAGTTAATGTTTCAACTATTTTTACACTGTTGTTCATCATCAATAAACAACAAAAATCATGAACATGGAAAGCATCAACACAATAGCATTCTTCAATATCAATGGACAACATGAACTAAACTACTAAAAGTTACTCAAAGAACTTAGAACAACAAACTAAATCTATCTAAATCTATCAACTTTGAGAAGATGAATCATGCAACATGTGAGAAACAAAAGAATCCACCAAAAGCAATGAAATTCTATTGAAATTTCTACAACATGTCTTTACAACTCAAATCTCTCTTTGAAAATGAGAGGAGACCCCTATTTATAGTTTTCCAAAAGTGAAATGAATGGCCAAGATTTACTTTCATTGTGTGGCCAAGATTCATTTTACATTAGGGTTTCACCCACCCCCAAAATATATTAATATAAAAGAAATTTTTGTCTCATTCCTATTTTGTGCTATAGTGGTCTTGACACTGTAATAGTTTTCGTCCTCTAGTGACTACCTTCTTTTTTCAGCTTATACTGTCAAGAACTCATCATCTATCACTAGTTTTCATTCATTTTTTTGAAGGGTGGCATACTCTACAAATTTCCAAATCAGTGCTTGAAGCTTGCCCCACTCCATGATATCAGATTGAACAACTTGAAGGTCAGCTTCTTAGATCTTCTAGCAATTTTTTCCTAGTTCTTTGTGCACCTTGGTGTGGCCTCGATTACCTATTCGGATTGGACAAATGATCTAGTAGAAAAGTCCATGAAATATGATGTTAGTGTGTCTACTTCCTAATGCTTCATCTTCTTGTGGAAATTTGTCTTAATCTTTTTTGGATGCAACTCCATGACAGGCATATCATAGTTTGTCATCAGATTTTGGTAATCCTCCTTGCTGTCCTATGCTCTTTGACCCATTAGAGGTCCAACTCAACTTCATGCAACACTCTCTCCAGGAAATTCCCTCCAGTGATCCAGGCCCATTTTCCATGTGTCTACCAGCCAGTGATCACCCTTGACTAGAGCTAGTTCTTTCTCCCATGTCTTCTCGGGCATTTTGAGAATGGCCTCGAGCTTAGGATAGGTGATCCTATATAGCTTGGTGAACTAGTGACATATTTTTTGTTCCCTCTAGCTACTTCTGCATGTCTCAAAAATTTTTGGTCATTCAAACAGTGTGGCCTATTCCCATGTCACCATTATAAAGCACCTGTCGGAACAAATCTGTAGTAGCCTTGGTCCAATTATTCATTTTCTCCATCTTGGTGACTTCTTCTTGGGAGAGGAGCAAGGGCACAGAAGATGTCGTTGGAGCCTCTTCCTCCAAAGATGTCCATTGCTAAATATAGGCGTTGAGATCTACCACTTATGCCTTCAATTCCTCCTTAGAGAACTGATCCTTGTTCATCTATTGCATGATTGTAGTCACTGATCCCTGGAATTGATCGATTTCATGCTCTCTTGTTGCAATTCCCAAGTTGATGGTAGAAATATTATAGCGAACCCCTTCTCCTTTGTTTGTCACCAGGGTGGTGATATGTACTATCCTTGTTCTAGATGCATCGACTATAATGTGGGAATGGACCCTTGGTTTCTTCTCCTTCCTCGTCTTTGTTTGTGCTCTAGCCAATATAGCCTTGAGTCAGGTCTTTGGATCAATGGGAGTTGGGGTTTTCTTTTGCAACTAATTCTCTAGCTAGTCAGGCATCTGAGCTTCCCCCTTTGGTGATTCATGATCACCTTCTTCTATTTGCTCATGCTAGAGTTGTTTCTCCTCATGGACTAGAGCTCCTCATTATGTTCTTTCTTCTTCCTCATCTGAGTCTTCAATATGTATAGTCTTTTCCCTATCTGACTCAGTGACGGCTACCTTCTCCTCAATGAGACTCGCTATCTAAGGTGCTCTTTATATTTCCTGCTCGAGCTCCACATGGTGTTCTAGCTTGGGACTCTTCTTTGGAGCATCTTCTTCCTTTTCTTCCTCCTCTTCTTTCTTTTCTTCTTCTTCTTCCTTAGGAGGTACCTCTTCTTCTTGCATAAGGCCCTTGTCTTGGCCAATTAGTGGATGTTCCTCGAGTATCTCCATATCAACATCAGTGTCACCTTTCTCCTCAAAAGGTTGCTTCTCAGATTTAGCTTCTTCTCCTATATCCTTAAGATGTTGGGATAGCTTTTCTTCAAGCTCTTGATCTGAGGTCTCTATTATGTATTTAGCATTAAGAGCTTCAGTATCCTCCTCCAAAGATTGTGACCTCTCCTCATCAGTTGCCACCTTATTCACACTCATATCCATTCTTCCCTATGGATGTTCAATGTAATCATCCTTAAAAGGATCTTTGGGCTCTCCCATTATTCCTTTGGCAGCCTCCCTTTTTCTTTTCTCCATTTCTTCTGATATTTGCATGGTGGCCTCCATTTTCGGTGGCTCTGTGGGAGGAGGAGGAATAGGGAGACCAGTAGCAAATTGAACCATCATAGCTTTAATGGTGGGATTCAATATCACCCCAGACAGCTTGGTGGGTATCCCTTGCATATATTTGGAGAAGGCTTTTGGTAAAGTAAGAGGAGGGATAATGGTGGTGACAACTGAAGGCACTTTGATAGATAGAATTGGAAATGGAGGGTGAACCAAGGAAAATGACAGTGGGGATGTCATGGCTAAGGAAGAATCCAACACCATAATTGGGGCCATTGATGAGGTGGAAGCAAGGTGAATTGAGATGTCCATGACAAGCAGAGAGGAAACAGGTAGTGCCTGAGATACAGAAGGTGGAATGGAAATGGTAGCGGTAACGACAAGAGCAGAGGTAGCAAGTGGTGACTATAGTCGTTCAACCTCTTCTTCTCCCTCATGTTGTAGATCCTCCTCAATAGTTGGCATTTCACTAAATCCTCTTGATTTCTTCACCTTCTTTGAGGATTATCCCTCTCTGGTCTTTCGTGTATAGACCTTAGGCTTGGGTTTTTACTCAGAAACATCCTTCCTTTTTTTGGATCTTGTTGCCGAAGGGGATTTGGAGATTTCTCTTGTTGGGGCAGCAGCTGCTCCACTATCTGTTTCACTTTTGGGCTTATCCATGAGCTCACTGTATGTCAACACAACTCCTTACAATTTGAGCTGAGCAATTTGGGCATCTACCCATTGTCTTGTTCTATTCTCTATTGGTCACATTAGAATATCAAGGTCATTGACCTCTTCTTCATCCCAACCTATTGATGGCAGTGGCAGATTGGCCAGAACATCAAATCTCTCATTGATAAGGGTGTCTTCCTCCTCCACAATCTGATTAGGCACCGATAACAATTTGATTGACTGCACAAATTGGGTCGTCATCCGCATGTAAAGCCTCATGCTCACTTCCTTGTCATCTTGACAGTTATCCCATAAGTCTTCAATATGGGGCAAATGAGCATATTGCTTTCCAACCAACTTCTTCAGTTTTCCATAGGGGTCCATCCTTGGTCAGGCTATATGGAGGTCCAAATGGTACTCCACTATCTCCTTTTTTGAGTACTCCAGACATTGGGCGATGGGGATGACATACTTTTCTTGCCTGAAATTGAGGGGATACAGGATCCCTACCTGTTGTTTATCACTCAATAGAGTGTGAGAATTTTGTAGTTGTCAGGAGACTTCCAATATAATCATCTAGTCATTAGGGTACAAAGGTAGTTTGTAGGGTCTTTGAGATAAGCCCTTTGTTCTGATATATGTGAATTTTAGGAACTGGATGAATAGGAACCCAAACCTCTGAATGAATGCCCGAACTTTGTGCGAGACTCTTCTCTCAAAATCTCCTCCAAGGATTCTAATAATATGCCCAATGAAGGCATTGTTCACCCTCTAGTATTCTCTCTTGATGTTTCTATACTGCAATTGCAGATATCAATCATATACCTTGAGCTCCCCCCTTCCTAGATTTGGGTTCTATGCAATGAAGAGGCCTTTGTATGGGAATTCCTCTGCCAACGAATACACCAGATAGGAGGTCATGTAGAACTGAGATATGTTATTTATAGCCATAAATTGTGCATGCATGTTTTTGCTGATGATCTTGGCCCAGTGGAATTTCATTTTTCCATGAATGATCTCCTCAATAAAATAAAACATCTGGTCTTGAAAGAAGGCAGCATCGGGGAGTCCCATTACTCTACTTAATAGAGTGACCAGATCATGGTACTCTTTATGGAAGTCACTTATGAAAAGCTCTTGTGGTACTTTAGCAGCACTACTCCTTTTCTCCTTCAACTAGTGTTGGTTGATCAACTTCTTACATCCCAGAGGGTCTTCCTTCCACATTTTCTCAGTGTATCCCTTAGGAGTTTCCTCCATGGGGTTGAATGTAGGGGTGTGGAATGTTTGGCCTATTGATGAGGTAGACAGATCTTCCAACACTCTACCACCATGATCTATGATTTTTCATATAAAAATCAAGGAAGTGTTAGTAAAATCTTGGAAAACAAGGGTCAGATCCAACAATTTTATCTCCAAAAGATCATAAAATTCATTGGAATTCATCATTTGGTGCTTATTTAAGTCAATTATAGGAATTTGGGCCTAGGGATGCGGGTTTCCCTAGGTTGGTAGTCATTAGGAGTAGTTAGAGGAAAAATGGTGTCAGGGTCATGGTGGCCCGTAGACGACCACCTGTACTTAGAAATCCACATTGGATGTTTGGAGGCTAAGATCTTTGACAAGATATTTTATCATGTAGGAAAATCCAACATGAAGTTCTTGGAGGCATTCAGTTGGTCATTTTTATTATGCAGGTTCAAGGAATGCAGAAGTCAAAAGCACCATAGAAGTTTGGAGCTCTGTCGTTGAGAAACGGTTGCCAAGAGGCGGAAACCTACAAGGGGAATCTTGGAAAACATGACTCGCATGCGACCTGGACGGTTTGGGTTGGATCCCTTTTGGCTTAGTCATTTCAAAGTTTGTGCGCAGGGACTGACAGAAGGCTGTCAAGAGAAGGTCATTTAGGGACAACGAGGATGACATGGCAGCCTGCAGGAGGCAGTCCGCATAGATGGGTCTACAACATGCTTGAACTTGGCTATTTTGAGTTGAAGTCCTAGAGGGAAGCGACAAGGTCAGAGTCCACAAGGTAGACTAATGGGATCCCTTTGCCATTTTGGATGATGAAAATGATGGCGGGGTGGTCCGCGGATAGACCCCCGCAAGGTTCAACCCACACGAGGTCAAGACTTGGAATTTTGGGCATAGACTAAGCCAGCGAATAAGATAGCAGAGTCCTTGTTGCGAGAGAAGGTAATTCCTTTGCCACCTATGTGAGGTGTCAAGATGATGGTGATGGGTGGACGAAAGTCAATAATGAAAGACCCGTAGAAGGAAGACTTAGCATTTCAGCATTCGATGGAGGCAGTCTCATCAAAACCCACCATGCGGGATGTTGGGATTGGACAACTGTTTAGAATAGTGATAAGATAGGGGCCATCCGCACGTGGCGGCCAAAAATAGTGGACCCATACAGTTGCAATGCTTGGATTTTCATTTGAAACTCATTTTGATTGACGACAATGAAGGGCTTGTAGCTCACAAGGGTCTCAAGGCTCGGGTGAAGAATAGCATCAGGGAAGTAAAGTTCTACACGACCCTTAGAGGCATGGTTTGAACAAATTTCAAATGATTTTTTAGGTGGGTTTGTGCAGAATTTTAAGGTTAATCAGTCGCCCAAGGGTTTTTTTAAGTTTGCATCAAGATTTTAATGTTTTTTTTTTTTAAATTAACTTTAAGTGACATTTTCAGGCTAGCGGTAATGAACATACTTGGGGATCCTAAATAAATCGATAAAACCAAGCTTGAGATCGTCTAGGAGGTCATGCGAGCACGGAGGAGGTGGCGGTTGTCTCGAGCTCTGACAAATTTTGACTTAGGTTGGTGAAAATGACAGGTCAAAAGCCCTATTTATAGAAAAATATGCATTTATGACCTGCATTAATTTCTTCTATGGTGGCTAATGGGGTAGCTGAATGTGGGTTTTGAAAGAGCAGTAATAGAAAAGGTGAGACCCACAAGGTGGGAGGAACCCCAGGCGTCGTCGTTTGACAGTCAGAAAAGGATAGCAGCCACGGAAGCTGTGAGACCCGCCATGTGGGCAAACATCTAGGGTCGGTTGTCGGTGAAATGACAAAGACAAGGCAATATTGAGCAAAGGGAAACCCGCAAGAGTTGATGGACACAAGTTTTAAAACTTAAGGGAAACTTGCCAAGGAAACTCCACAAAGGCCAAGGACTTGGAAATTTCTTGGGTGGTAAACTTTGGTCAATTGAGGAGGATGACTTTGAGACTCCTTGACCACTTGGAACTTTAAAATTTAGGGGCATGCAAAATGAGGCAAAGGCAAAAAGTGACCCAATGAAGGTGAAAAGGAGAGGGTCCCCATTCTGAATGGGGTGTGTGTGTTATAGGCACAACATATACAAAATTCAATAATCATTTCAAAATAATTGTAGGTGAAGAATTATAGAGAAATTTGATACATTATAGTATAATAAAGGAAACACTTACTCATAGGATTTAAACATTGTACACTTGGGGAGTAGAAAATTGCCTTACAATTAAATTGTTGATATTTTGTGTAGCTTGTTTGGGAGAGGATATGAAGCATTAATACTTGATATAGGTCACACTAAGCCATATATAATTATTATTAAACTCATATGTGGTACCATTTAAGGAATAGAGGAGACTAAAAGAGCACAAAGGGTTGTAGTTATGAATATTTGGAAGAGATAGAAAGAGAGGAAGGGAGAGAGAAAGAGAGATAGATGGAGGAAGAGATATAGATAAAGGGATGTATATAGAGATAATATGAAATTATTGCTAAATGCTAATTTATTTCTATAATGAGTTTACTGCTAATTGTTTTTATAAATTATGAGTTTGTTTTTATATTTAAATCCTCTCTTTACTTCAATACTATAAAATTCTCTACCAAAAAAACTAACCATGAGAAGGTGAAAGCCTATATGGAAACCTACATTAATAACATCAACAGACACCAATAACTTAAAGAAAAACAAACACTCAATCACAAAACTTAAGAACTACATAATATAATTAAAAACTGTGTGATTTCACCAACTCAATTAAATGAAGCATACAAATCTACTATACTATTCATGGTATCAAGTATTACTTCATGGTTATGCTCATAATTTTTTCACAATTTTGTATTCAAAAATCTATAACCGTATTTGATAAATTAAACATTTGATGCCACAACAAGGTTAGAATAATAAAAGTAAAATTGTGTGTAAAAGTACTCAAACAAGAAAACATAAAAATTGTTCATTAGATACCTTCTAAGTCACACTCTAGTAACACCTAATGGCCCTATAGGATACTCAATCTATTTTCTATCTATGATAGGGTTTTCTTATTTATGATTTTTCCTCAATGCAATGACAAAAATAATATGCTCTTCATTATCATTATTTAAAATAATATATAAATATTCTCTATATTAAATTATATAAAAAATATTAGTTCAATAAATGATAAAAAATTAGTACATGTAATAAGATACAATATTGAATTTAATTAAATAATATAAATATATTACCTAGTTAAGCTAGATCTCAAATATAATCAAAGTTAACCAATGATTCTATCTCTCTGATTTATAGTTCTTCTAGAAGTAGATACATCTCAAGTGGGATTAAAGTTATAGCACACCATTCATCAACCCTATTTTGATTCATATACAATCTAAGTAAAATTTTTACATGAAAAAAAAAAACCATTCACTTCATATGAATAGTCCATGAATCTACATTTGAACCTATAAATTTTTTAAATTCAATCAATCTAGTCACTATACAACAATATTTAAATTTTATGTTGTTCTTTTTTTCCAACAAAAAATCTATGTATAGAACTAACTTCACTACTTACACCAATTGTAAAGTTAGACCATTGATCATAAATGTTCCATTTGTTAACTTGACACTATCATTGTACTTCAACTCTTTATGTGGTAAGGATTTTTTAGTCTATGACCCTACATCACACTCCCCATTTCCATTTCTTACCTTAGAGAAATTTTATTTATGCTAAATACCATTCATCATATACATCTCAACTAATAGAACATTAATGGCATATTAAATTATGATGTAAAATTATCTAACCATTTGATATGCTAACAAAATAGGGGATGGTAATTGACATATGAGCCTCCAAGTTCACATACAACCTTGCATCAACAAAAAAAATCATTATTTATTTTTTTATTAGAGGTAAAGTAGGTTTTGAAGGGGCCCTAAAACCCTTTACAAAAAAGAGGTTTGTTTTAGAAGATAAGCACACATATCAACAAACCACCAAAACACAACAAATGAACATCATAACAGTTGCCATAAATGAGGAACAAGAACCAAAAACTACAAATTCTTTAGAATATTGGCAACCTCCATATCACTTTCAACTATCTTTTGATGCACATCCATAACTTTAGAAATATCTTTGACAGGGACCCAGCTTGCAACTTAGTCTTATTGCAAGTCCTCGCACTAGGCCCCAAAACATTTACCTCTTTAACCAAAACATCATGCAAACCAACAACAATCCCATCAGCAACCTTACCAACTGAAGCTTCCTCCATCACCTGCCTATTCCCAGTAGCTTCCTTATCACTAGGAGCTTCCTCCATCCATCTCTTGGCCTTCTCATTGAGGATAGTAAGGTTGTTCACTTCATTCCTCATAGAAGGTTTAGTCACTTCAACAACCTTATCCAATTTCATGTTTGGAGTCACCAAAAATGCAACCCTTCTACTTTTTTTGGCTTGTTCGGGCTCTCCTTGTCATTTTGGCTTAACGTTGCCTTGATTTAGTGTTGTAATGTGGTTGACACATTCATATTAAGTCTCGGGCCCTTGTGAACTAACAGATTTTAATGACACCTTTCTAAAGTGTTGTAAAGTGTTGTAACTCACTTTCACACTTTCCTATGGTTTTATCAAATAATTAAACTTAATAAACCTCTTTTTAATCAAAATAAAAATTAATTTTTCCCTATTTGGAGTGTTGTAAAGTGTTGTAACACACCTTCACACTTCTCTAGGCTTGTTATTAATAATTGTGCTTTCTTATGCTTTAATTGGCCCCATTTTACATCCATAAGCCTCATTTATTGCATCTTTTTGAGGATAATCCCAACACCAATTAGTAACCAATCATAATTCAGGTGTTTCTGGCTTGTGTGGCCCATATTTAGGGATCTGGGACTCTTTCACCACCTTGAGTGAATGGGTCCCACCTAGATCTTTTGGCCCCAAAAGGGTTTTCACACATTTCTAAGCACTTTTCAGTTTTGGCCCCATACATTATGTTTGGTGGGACTCATTCACCACCTTGGGTGAATGAGTCCTGTGTCACCAAAATTCAAATTTAATTCAAAATTTTGGCAGGATTTTATTCTCCTAGATCTAATGTCGGCTTGTAGTGTTGTAATTTTGGAAATTCTTGCATAATCAAGTATAAATACAAGGTTCTTTCACTCATATTCTCACCTAGCATTAAAGAGTGTTCACAAGAGCATTTGAGTATTCACAATAGCATTCAAGAGTCTTCAAGGGTAGATTTTCAAGCATTTTAGAGCAGCATTCATGTGTGAATCATCATGTCAAAGATTTCATTCATCATGTTTGTTATTGTGCTAACAATTGTGATGTAGGGTTTATGATTCAAGCAAGAGTCAAGAACCACATCCATTGCAGCCATTTCAATCATAGTTTCAACACCTTATTGCTAGGGTTTGGTGAGTTGCAACATTTTTATTTGTTCATTCATCATTCTTCATTGATATTTGCTTTCATTTCAAGGTTTAATTACCAAGAAGGGGTTTGACCAAGGAAAACCCCTATTCACTAACCCTACAACATTTTTGCCTCTCCTTTGCATGTGATTTGTAAATTTAGGTTACATATTTCATAAGGAGCAATATTGGAGAAAATTTTTCATTTGATCAAAATTCCTAAAGTTGTCATCAAAGCCTTGGAGGGACTTGGAGAAGACCTACAAGTGGCAATTTGAATTTTTGGGTTTGGAAACCTGTCCCGAAGAGCATAGTAGATCAAGAGGAAGAAAATGCAATTCAAAATTTCCAAAAAAGTAGAAGTGGATTGATTCACCACCATTGGTGAATGAGTCCCATTATATAGTACTGATAGATATTTTTATAGATCTGGACACCCTTTTGGCAGAAACCTATTCCTACACATTTTCCTAGAAAATGTACTAATTTTCCCAGCTTGGCGAATGAGTCCCAGTCAACCTTGATAATAGATTTTCCAGTGATCCAGACCTCCATTTCGCCTTCTTCAATTTCCTAAGTGCACACTTTTAGTTTTATAGTTTTATGTGTTATTTCATTTGCATTATTAGATCATTCATTTCAAATTTACATTCAACTAGGGTTTTTCATTGCACATCACATTTCATTGTATTTTCCAAGTATCAACTTGGTGGTGAAACCCTCATTAGATCACATTCAATCCTTATGACATCCCTATTGCAAGATCTCTTTCTCTTTTGCATTGAGATCTCTAGGGTTATCCTTGAGTGGAAGCTTTTAAAGTGGGTGTGAATACATCATTCATTGATTCCCCCATTTTCATAGGTTCCATTTTGGTGAACCTACATTTAGAACATCATAATTCTGAATTGGGATGCATTTACATCCTAGATTTAGCTTGCATTAACATTGCATTAAGGCTTGCATTGGTTAACTTGCATTCTAGGGTTTCAATTCTTGCATTAGTGAAAGCTCATTTAGCTTGTATTTTTGCATTTAATTTCATTGAAAATCATTCAAATTCTTCATTTGCATCTCTGACATAGATTAGAAAACATAAAAATCATAAAATTCAATTCAAAAATTCTAAAAATTTTCAAAAAAATCATCACTGGGACTCATTCGCCACCCTAGGTGAATCAGTCCCTTTGCATATTTTGCACTATATTTTTTAGCATTCAAAACACAATTTTTGAGTTTTTGTTTGTTCTTGTTACCTTTTTGTTTTAGTTTGTAGACTTTTTGTTTCACTCAATTCATTGCATCTAGTTTAAACTCATTCATCTTGTGCATTGCTTAAAATCAAAATTGCATTTACAACATTGTTGCATAGTTTACAATATGAAATTTGGATCATGCATATGCTCTTTAACAAGCTTTGGATGTCATTAAAGTCCTTAGTGGATATGTCAAGTTGTGCCTTTGGAAATGATCCTATTGACATTGACCTTACTCATGTTCACTCAACTCCAAATGCATGTCCTCCTCGTGATGTTGACATCATTAGAGAAGATGATGACAACATGAATAGGTTCTTAAATGATTGCCTTGATAGCCTTGAAGCTAATGCATCCTTTTACCCATCCATGAAACAACCAAATCCTCCTACCATACCACCTCTTGAGATGTTCAGTTACTTACATCATGAAGAAAAAGTTGAACCTAAGTTCCCTACAATAGGTGAACCTAGTTCCTCTAAACAAGCAAACACTCAACCATTTTATGATAAAAAAATAACAAACACTCCCATCAATCTAGAAGAAACATATGGAAAAGGTTTCACAATCTTGAGTAAACAAGGATGTGATACAACAAGTGACCATGAGATCCACCAAATCCTAGAGAAAATACCAACTAATGAAAACACAAAGGGGTTAGGGTATGAAGATCCCTCTCATAACATAAGGCCTCCTAGAGAATATCTAAGGCTTCATAGTGATGGCATGATGATCTTTGATTCCCCTCCTGATTTGAATATCCTTCTTCTTAAGGAACAACCAATAGATCATAACAATAACAAGGATAAAGATAAGATCATCATAGGACCTCCTTCCCTAATCCCATCTAGAGAAGTTGGTGAATCTAGCAAGCGCAAGAGGCCTTACAAATTACTAAAATTACAACCCCTTCGTCCACCACCTAAAAGTTAAAGGAAATTACAAATACTTCTCAACAAGCTACTAATAACATTACCACCAAAGAAAAATAGACTTGTGCTATATCCTAAAGATGCAAAAGTTCCACATTGTTGATACCACTGAACTCTTGGAAATAGTATTGATGAGTGTCATGCATTTAACTTAGTCTTGAAAAACTTTCACTTCGATGGTGGTGTAGGGGCACCAAGCTCTTTTTGCAAATATGGCCAATTTTGGTCTTTTGATAAAATGTAGGGTGTGTCAATCTTGTTTGTGTTAAATAAGGATATATAGAACATTTTTATTATGTAATGATTCATTTTAGTCAGTTTGAGTGGTCATTAGGATTTCATGTTGTGTATTGGTAAAAAATGATGTAAAATTGCACAAAAGTGAAAAGTTGTCAACATGGAAAAGTTGCAAAAATTCAATTTTAGAGAAGCCCAATAGTCAATTGGGATTTGAAAGGTTTTTGATTCAATTAATGAGGTAGTTTTGGTGGGAAAGGGTTTAAATATGTTGAAACCCATGATGTAAAGCTCTCTTGAATGTTTTTGAAGTGAAAATCAATAGAAACAACCCTGTTTTTTGTAATTTCTCTGCAATTTTGCTATTTCCAAGACCTTACGACCCTGTACAAAAGACGATTGTTCTAAAGGTGTTTGAATTTGATAGACAAAGGAATTAAATATCTTTTGGTGTAGGATTGGTGAGGTTTCATTATCTTTGAAGGATTTTACACCACTTTTTTTGGGACCGCCTGTGTAACCTTATCACAAGGGTTTTGATTGTGTAAAATGACAATATAAACCATTCCACCCAATGTATCTACTTGTAACTCAGTGGAATAGCTCATTAGGGTGTAGATTTTGATTTATAATGGGTTGCTTGAGCAGGGGAGGTGAGTTGATTAATTTGTTATGATTCCCTAGTTGGTAAATGTGTGAATTTTGGTGAAGTTTGATGGCTCAGGTTGGAAAAGGTTGTGAAACTTGGGGGTAGAAAAATATGATAGATTTTTAAGCTTGTGCAGACTTAATCAAGTGTATTTGAAGTGTTGTTAAGGTTTCATGTGGCTGGGAATGTGTATTTTCATTAAACCCTCCCAAAACTAGGCAAAAGCAAGGGTTTATTGGTTTGGTGTTTAGAACAGGATCTAAGAGGTTAAAACTTGGAGAATCTATGGGTTTGAATGCTAGTGAAGGACTATCTATAGGAATTTGAGGTTGACAAGGTTTTTTGAGGGTAGTTGTTTTTTTTAATTTGGCCTAGGTGGATAGTGTAAAAGCCTAAATTTTGAGGACTTGTTCCAAAGGAGTGATATGAGTTTTTGAGTTATGTGTTGTAAGGCCATAAATGGTATCTGCAAATATTTTTGGTTAGTGGTTTTAATAATGGTTTGAGGAGTTGAGGTCAAGAAACCTCTGTTGGACACCTACAAGGAGAACTAGGTGAGTTGGTGAAGGGTTGGTAAGATAAGGTTGTAAAGTTTGAGAGAGTGTTTGATTTTGGTTCAAATTGTGATTGGAAACAAATAGCCTCCTTGCTTTGCATCAATTGGTATTAGAGCATAGTAAATAGATCTCTTGAGGGAGAAGGTTGAAGTTTGAGCAAGGAAAAAGGTGGAATTTGAGGAGTCAAGATGTCTCCTAAAGGAAGCATCATTGCAAGAAAGATTGATCAGCAGGCTAGAGAACTAGAAGCCTTGAAGAAGGAGATTGTTGCATTGAAGTCTAGTGTTGGGGTCACCATGGAAGAAAGTGACCAAGAGGAAGAAACTTCTAGTGAAGAGGAAGAGTTGGATCCAGAGAATTTGAGGATGGTGTGGACCCTAAATCTGCATTTTGCTCAAAAACAAACAAGCATGAGCATTGTTAGTTAAATCAAGCAAATCAAATATAGAATCCCTATGAAATAATTGATCATGTTATCTATGCAAAAAATGTAAGTTATCAACATAAGCTAAATGAAAGCATGAGAAAAACAAGAATCAAATTCTATTCCATAGTGGATTGGTGTCACATGTGCTAGTGACCCTTTCCCAATCCTTGATTGATAAGCTAATGATAATGATGGACAAGATCATTTCTCAAATGAAGAGAGTGACCTTGCATGAAATTTGTGGAGGATTTGCTCAAAGATGAAGCACTTATTTAAGGATTTTCAAAATGCTAAGTGTTGAAAATGAACCAATGTGGGACAAAGATCAAGCCAATGAAAGAATGACACATGTCATCATGTGATAGGCCAATGAATGTGCAATATTTGGGAAGAGTGCCCATGAGAGGGAAAATTTGAATTCAAATTTTGCAATGAATGTTGAGTTTGACCTTTGGAAGGGGACATGTAAGAGACATGTAAGGCCTCATAAATGCTCTGTTGTGTGTACATGTCCACTTGGGGGGAGATTCAAACTTGGAGAATATTCTCCCTTTATGCCAAGTTGAAAATAAGTAATTTTGATAAATCAATTAAATGTAATTTCATGTGCAAGTGGCTAAATCTAGAGAATGCAAGTGGGATGGGATTAACATTTAATCAGGGTTAGATTAAATAGATGATGATTAGGCTGATTTGACCACTTTGACCTGATTTAGGGATTTAAATCAAATCAAAGGGAGATGAATGATGCTCTGAGATTTAATTAAATAAATGATTGATTTATTTAATCAAAGAGATGATGATAGGATCAAGTTTGATTTATTTGATTTAAGTTGATGAATTTACCCTGATGAATGGATGAGTGTGATTTTGATCAATGCATAATGCTAATTTTGTGTGTCTACATTTTGCCCCTCTTTGAAGCAATGTACTTGTTGCGTTGGTTCAAAGAATAACTTGCCGCGATCAAAATTCAAAAAATTTCTGATTTTTCGGATGCCCCAGAGGAAAGAAGTACACTGGTACATTGCCCCCTCGAGAGATCGAGTGAAAAGATTTGATTTGAGGGTCGATCTCATGATAAAGAGGTTCAAAATGGGTGGTTATGGATGATGATGCAAATGAGATGATTTCAAGATGCTTAGAATAAAAAATCTATATTATCCTAAACAACTTAAATGATGATATGATGTGATATGTTATGATTATGCGATGGATGATTTATGCAAATGCTTAGACTAACAAATCTATATTATGATGATGATGCAAATGCAATGCATGTGAAATGATCGATGTTTCCTATTATGTATGATATGAATGATATGTGATATGCTGACGGTTTGTTGATGCAAGATGGATGCATGATGGATGCAGGATGGATGATGATGTTAGCGTGGAAATGAGATGATGACAAGAGGATCCAACAAGTCCATGATTGGTTGAGACTTTATTAGAGATGATGATGATAGATGATGATGATGATTTTCTTATCAAGGATTGGGATTTTCAAAGGGTCACTTACTTTATGTTTGATAACACACCTAAGCACGATGCATCAAGGTATGAAGGACCAGGATGGCGTTGTACTTAGTGTGATGGATTTTGACTCAACAAGCAAATAGGAGTATTCTTGTTCACACTTGACATACGGAAACCTTGCTAGGGTGTACCTAACAAAGCAAGTATTTGCCAAGTTATATTACAAGAGCGTCCAACAAGCACAGCAAACAAAAGAATAATGACCGTTGCCCCATTCCTATCTCTCTAAATCCCTCATTCGGATATCATCGAGAGGTCCTTGGAATGAGCGCAATAAGATAAATCAAAAGAAAAGATCAAGTACAAAAACAAGCCAATGTTCTTCATACCTTCAGCCAAAGGGATGTGTTTTGATAGGATAGGAATCCAAGTGATATCCAAAATGATGCCCATTGTCAGAACGATATATCCTAGGACATGCATTGTATAGGATGATGATGGTTTGATAAGTTGATTGATAGGCTATTGATATAAGGTCGACTGACATGTTTGCGAGTAATCAAGAGTTTGATTTTGTTTTAACGGTTTGTTGTTTCGATTTAGATTTTACGATTGAAGTTTGCTATTGCTGACTGCTATGATTGTTTCTATTTGTGTTGCCAGAGGATGAAGATGGCGATAAGTTATTATGGATGATTTATTATTGTGGGTGCAAGCGAGATGAGGCGGATGGATTTTTTCAAATATTTGGATGTTTTTGACGTTTTGAAATGTTTTGAGGCTGTTTTTGGATTTTGATGTTTTTCGGATGTTTTGGGGTTTTCTGAGATTTTATGAATGTTTTTTGATTTTCTGATTTTCTGATGTTTTTGGATTTTCTGATTTTTTGATGTTTTTGGATTTTCTGATTTTCTGATGTTTTTGGATTTTCACATGATTTTGACGATTTTGATATGGATGTGATATCAGTGCTCTATTTGAGGATTTTGCTAAAAACCAAACTAAGGTTGATTGATTGGATCGATGGATGGATGATGATGATAACATTGTTGAGGATACACAACAATGCAAGGATTTGATTGATCATGATTGATGATGATAACATTGTTGAGGATGCACAACAATGCAAGGATAGTGTTAAGCAACACAATGATCGGGAAGGATATCCCAAGATGATGATGGATTGATTATGATGATAACATTGTTGAGGATACACAACAATGCAATGATAGTGTTATGCAACACAAGGATTGGGATGTTGATGGGATTGATGATGATAAAATTGTTGAGGATGCACAACAATGCAAGGATAGTGTTAAGCAACACAAGGATATCCTGATGATTTCTTGATTGGATTTTGATTGATCATGATTGATGAAGCTTGGTTTGGAACAAAAGATGTTTTGGATGATTTGATGTGACGTTGAAGGATACATTTAGATGCGACTGATAGTGATTATTTGTTTTGATGTTCGACAAAAGATGAAGACTGATAAGGAATGTCTTCTCGTCAAAATATGCCATGGGCTAGTGATTCGGATTTTTGCTCACGAGTGCTTTGACTAGTTTAATTTCAATGTTTTCCAATGTTCGGATCGCCACATGAGTAGGAGGATATAGATCAAGATTTATTCCCGAAGCAAGATGTAAATACCTGCCCCCAATGTCTAGCAATGTATGGAATGTCATGGATGGATGCTCAGATAAGTGTATAGATGGATGGATATGGTAAGTACGCCAAGGATTCTAAGGATTATCTTGCGATAAGATAAGGTGTTTAGATAACGAAAGCTCATTGGATAATGATTTATAGCTCAGATAATGTTGTATAGGATGGGATCAATGAAAATGGCCCATGTCAAGATGTTTACCATAAGCAAGCGTAAAGTGTGCTCCAAAATTTCATCAAGATCAAGATAAATAAGATGATGGACATAGTGGATAAAAATGGATTGGATATATGGTTAATGGATGAATGGCTTTATTATGGATAAGATGGATGGAATGATGGCTCATGGATGAATGGATTTATTATGGATGAGATGAGATACTTTCACTTGAAGTGGCGCAAGTAGATGCTCAATTCCACACATGATGCCTGTTTGCCAGGTTTTCGTCATGGTCTTGCCCAAAGTGCCGCCCATGCGGTTTTCACTAGAGGACGATTTTTATCTTTACTATTTTCAATCCTTTTTTTGATTTTTTTGGATTTTCATATATATTTTTTTGATTTTTTTGGTTTTTTCTGAAAGATTCATGCTGAACCACCTGGTGGTGTTGACGTAGATGCCCCTGTCATAATGTGCCATCGGTATCCTGCCTAAAGGAGCTGCTTTGCTAAGATACGTGTACTTGAATGTAGCTTTTGGGATTCTTGATCTGCTTTGTCGATATGGTTAACTCGTCTCTGCATACATCATGATAAAGTGCCTTCGAATCCTTATGATGAAGGCGTTGCCCATACATGGTCAATATGAGAAGGATATCATGCATGTAGGCGTGGATGGAGTGCGTTTAGGGATAAGAGATGGATTGGTTGATAGTTTGGAACCTTTGACTCTCCAAACTTGGGAAGATGAGCAATGATGGGTGGGTACGGAAGTGTGCATGGAATTAGGACCAACTGCTTGATACACTTTGTACGTCGCTTGAAAATCCTGTTTTGGCTTTTGTGGACATCTTTGATGGATACTTTTCCCTTTTTTATTTTGCCCCATAGTTTCTTTGATTGATGGAGTTTGATAGGGATGATCTTTTTTTGTATTCTTTGGTATCCATTTGTATTTTATTTGTCCATTATGCTTATCAACTTCTTTTGCTTTGATAATGTTCTTCGTACTTTGATTCAAATCTTTCTTTTGACGTTGGTCCCAATTCATGGATGGGGTGATGGGTGGATGATGATTCATGACGTGACTGGTTGTAGTATTGGCAATGGTTTCATCATAAGAACTCTTCGTGCTCCCTATGTTGACATTTGCACAAGATGAAGTTGCCCCCAATATGGTGGTAGTAGTACCTTCATGCTTTGATTTTGCTCATTTTGAGATATCTTGTTCAATAAACATGCTCTGACAAATGACCATTGTAGATGACATTGTTTCAATCCGCTGCTCTGCTAACTCTGGATGTTCTATCTGACTTGTTTCCTTGGGCGGATAATGATGGATATCTTTATTCATGATTTCCTCAATCTGAGTTTGGTACATATTTGATCCTGATGTTGACAACTCCATTTGATTGTAGGAATTAAGAATCTACTCTCTTTGTGTGACAAAATCTTGTTCTAGATGAAGATCATCTGCGTGCCCATCTGTAGAAAGCATCTCATGGGTAGATGGAGGAGTATGTGCTACATGGATATGATCATCGTGCATAGATAGGAGAGTGTCCATTAAACTATTGTAGTATCTTGAAGATACAAATTCTTGATCTTGAATGTTTTCGGAATTGCTTTCAGCATGCTTTGGATCAAGTTCTTGACATTGGTTAGTTTCAAAGGATGGACTGCTTACAAATGGTTCTTGGATATTTTCATCATGCCTGGGAAGTGGCTTAATATCTTTGTGATCTTTGAGTGGACTTGGATTAGGTGTCGAGTTGAAGATTCCTTCAATATCGGCAATCATGAGGTCGAAGGATGTCAATATGTCTTGGAAAGGACCATTGCTAGACCTTGGTGAAAGATTTTGATCATGCTTTGGCATAAATTATTGAGATATGTCCTCTACCTCATTAGGTGATGTAGATACATTTTCAACATGATCACTAGTCGATGCCTCGTTGGATGAAGCGAAAATATCTTTATTGATGGATAAATCTTGAACATTGTTTTCAACAATTGCAGTAGAGAGATTTCTAAGGTCTTCAACCATAGGGTCAAATGATGTTGTCATTTGTGGAATTGGATCATTGTTGGGTATTGTTGGTGGATTTTGATGATGATTGGGAAGTGACTCTTGACATATGTTCATTTGATCATTGGATGGAATAGACACAACTTCAAGGTATTCAATGATGGAGTGATCTTGATCTTTGTTCTCAATAGTTGTCATCTTTTGTGTTTGTACTCGTGTTGGTTGGGTAGCTTGGGGGGCTTGGGTAGCTTGAGAGGATTGTTGCACTTGTCGAGCTCGTCGTGCTTATTGCTTGGCTAGATATTGTTGGATGGCCTTTTGGTAGGCCTAGTGAGCTTTTAGCGCAATGTCATATTGTCTTGCCGCATTTGTTTTTGGTGGTAGTGGTGGCGGATTTGGAATCGTGTTGGATGCGATGATGGGTGTGATGGGGGTGGATGAGATTGGTGGAAATGATGTCTCCACTATGCTACTCACATCAAAATTCGAAGGCAACTTGGCCCCTTGTTTTGCTAATTCAAGCATATATAACGAAGGGTTGATTCTCATCATGATGTTGATGATTCGATGATTATGTGGATTTTGGAGCATTTCTATCATTTCCTCGCGAGACATTCCAAAAGTAGAGTCCTCTCTTTGGTTTTCTTCTTGCGGATTTTGTGATGATGAGAGGGTCAATAGATTGCTTGATTCTGTTGGATTCATTTCTGTGTTGGTTTGTTTAAGATTGCTTGAAGTGAGTGTTTCTTTGTTGGCTTCCATACTCTTCTTGTATTGAGATCTAGTTTGGACCATAAAACAAGGATCGAGAATGTGGGAGATGAAATATCTTGATTCTTTGGATTAATCTCTATTTTATGTCCCAAAGTGATTTTTTAGGATGCTTTTAGGATCAAATGTGATGATGATATGATGATGATGTTTAAGGATGTTATGGATGTTTATGGGTGTTTTTTTTGGCTTTTGATAAATCTTGAATGAAATGCTAGGACTTTGGATTTTTGATTTGGTTTGATTTTTGGATTTTGAGATTTTGTCCTTGATCTTGATTTGGATTTTGATTTTGATTTTGAACAAAAAGACCCTAAGATGTTTGATAATGATCTAAAGGATAGTTGTGTTCAAAGGATGATGATTTGGATATGTGTGAGGAGAAGGATGCATCTACCCACACCTACCCAAATAAAATGATTGTTTCACTAAGTATATGGAGAAGGATTCATCTACATACACTAAGGTAGACAAGATGATTTGGATGACTTTGACTAAGGATATGCAAAAGGATGCATTTACACATTCCTAGCCAAAGGTTTTTTGATAAATGTTTTCAAGGACTTGGTCTCAATGATTTTGGTGTTTGCTTGATTTTGTCATAAAGCCTAGCACTTCAAGGATGATTTCAAGGTTTTTTTTCAAAAGATGATTTGTGAGATGATGTTTGATGTTTTGAAAGATGGATGAAAGAGGTTTGATTTGTTTTGATCCCTAGATGAACTTGAAAAGACCACTTTGTATTTTCCAAGACCTAGGTATTGAAGAGCATGCATATGATTCCTAAAGACCTTTGTAACCAAGAAATGATTTGAACATTTTGGATTTCCAATCAATGATTTGTGCTTTTGGATTTGGAGACTTCAACACACATGAAAGTTCATTTTGCTTATCTTTGTTTAATGGCTTTATTTTACCAAAAACACTCTCTTTGATTAAAGTTTCAAACTAATATGTCCAATGTCTTAATTTCCTTAAACCCCACAAGCTATTTTATGTGGAAATTCAATGAACTTAAGGCAAGGGTTTTCCTATTGTTTACTCAAGAAGACAAATTGAGATATAATCCAATGCTTAGGAACCTCTACGGACGTGAATCCCCAGGGAAAGCAGTAACATATGGATTGGGTCAATGATATTTGTCTTCAAGAGGGTTTGAATTTTTGAAAATCATGTTGAATGTTTGTTTGCAAAATGTTTTCGAATACAACACTGTGTTTTCAAACAAGCAATGTAACATCCTATGCTAATGGGTATGTTTTTCTTAGTGGGCTTGCCTCATGCCCTTCAAAGAAGAGATGATTTTACATGCAACCAAGGAAAAATATAGAGGTATGATGAAATCCTAACCTCTATATTTCAACCAAGATCGGACATGGCAAGTAACTTCTTGGAATCTAAGTTCCAATGCACCACCTTGATAAACTCGCTCAATGGATAAATAGGCCACTACAAAACAAGGGTTCTAGTTCGGACTTTCTGTTCATAGGATTTGACCCAATGTGGCAAGAGTCCCCTTTCAGATCCATCTTGTTGGAGTCAACCGCGTGATATTGGCGTTTCTTCCAATATCCACATTTATATCCTGGTTGGAAATACTCTTGGCTTTAGAGTGTTACCGGTTGAGCCGTTCCCTTGGGTGATTACTTTTTCCCACAAGGCGGGCCCTCTAAGATAAACAAAAGCAAGCAAAGAGACCTGTCCGCCTTTCGATCAATCTTTGATGGCCACCAAAGAAAGAGAGAATGTCTGTGAAATGCTTCTCACACTTTCACAAGATGTTCAATTTTAAACCCAAATCAAAGTGTTTCAAAGCAATAAAATGCATTTTTGAGTGTTTCTCTTCCACCCTAGATCGTACGAAGCGCAAGGGGAGAGGATACACACTCAAAAGACAAAATCACACAATTCAAGCACTTGTTCGTTTTATAGCCTTCAAAGCAATTGTGAGTTCGTTTTAAGCACCAAAATGAAGTGTGAAATTTGTCTTGTTCAATTTTAAACCAAATCAAAAAGCTAGTATGTTTCTAATGTTCAATTTTAGACCAACTTCAAAAAGATCAAGATAG
>VDFB02083250.1:0-46168 GCA_007258455.2 Sequoia sempervirens
GGGATCTTCAAAACATTAGTTGACCTAATTTTTTGATGTTTTGACTTTTAAAAAACATAATATATAGCATGTGGACTAACTCAATTAGGTGTTTGGATTCTTTTCGCCTGTTCTTCCACAAGAACACACTAATTGGTGTCACATGATCTCAACATAAAAAATGGCATGAAATACAACCTATTTAGTAGTTTGGATTGGGTTTATCTTCTAAAAGTGGGCCTACTGATAAAATACCACACATAGAATGGGAAACTAGAGTATGTGCAAATACACAACACACCTCTTACCTTGGAAGGAAAAGTTCCTTGCAAGGAGTTCTGTCGCCTCAACTATGGTTAATACATAGCAAGTAATTTCACGGGATGATGCTATCCAATTACACCACTAATAGAAGATTTTTTATAGTCTTAGGCATCTAAAAATAATGGTTCATTGTGGGTAGATCATCGATGAACATTGTTGGCTACATAGACATCTCCTCGAGGAACTAAAAAATCGTAGTCCCCTAGCAAAAGTCTAGTACGCTACATGCACAAATAAAACTATAGATTTCACTCTCATCCAATTTCTATAGCTCACCCGAAAATGTCGCTTGAGGCCGATCCCTTGGGTTCTTCGTAAGGATGTGTCCCAAGGCAGTCCTCTTACTTAAAAAAAGGAAGGATTGACATTACTATTTCTCTTCAACCAAGATCACACTATGCGCGAGGGGAGAGGATACATACCAACTTCCTTTGACTAAAAATAAACATGAAATGCAAGTTCAAGATGTTTCTCTTCACCCAAGATCACACTAAGCGCAGGGGGAGATGATACACATCTAAAACTTGAACAAAAATAGTATACAAAGCAAACAATTGTTCATTTAAGGTGCACCAAAGTAAATTTTTAATTTATTTTAATCCCAAAGTAAAGGTGTAATTTGTTTATTCTTTTTAAACCCAAATGAAAAGTGTGTTCATTTTTATCCCAAAAATAGAGATGTGTTCATTTTAAGCCCAAAATAAATATTTGATTTGTAGGGTTTATTTTAATGCACTAAAGATAACTGTGAATTTATCTAATGCATAAAATTGAAATGACCCTAAGGTCATTCCTTCAAACAAGTGTTAATAAACATTTTTTGACTTGATCCATACTTCATTCCTTCGAACAAGTGTTAATAGAGACTTTTTAGTTTGATCCATGCTTCATGAAGTTCCTTGGAAATGTTAGCCTCATAAACCAGAAAAGAAAGAACAACAAAACAATTAGGGTTAGTTGAAAAAGAAAATAAAAATTAGATGAAACCCTAAAACCTAAGCTTCTTGATATACCCACAAATGTGTCACTCTGTCATGCAAAGGCAACATTTTGACATGCAAATGTGTTGCTTTGTTATGCAAAGGTGCCGCTCTATTAAACAAAGGCACCGATTTGGTAATTTGCAAAAGCGTCAGAGTTTGGAAAATGCGTCAACCTGTTACCTGTAAACAAACAAGAAAATATCAAAAACAAAAGTTTCACTATTTGTATATGCGTTAGCCTTTAACTTGCAAAGGTGTCGCCATTTGCAAAAGCGTCAATCTGCTCAATTTCAAAGGCGTCGATCTGCTCACTTGTAAAGGTGTCAATATGCTTTCTGAACCTGCAATGTCTGAAAAACTTAAACAAAAACAAGTTAGCTAGGGACATGGGTCCCACCAAGTGTGCCAAAATGTGAACATGGAAGACTAACAAGATCAAATGTAATTGAAATTAACTAAGAAAAGAAATAATCAAGTTAAGCCATATCCCAATGAAATTATTCACAATTACTAACAAAGCTTAATGAAAACATGAAATACCAAAGTAATTCAATTAAAAATCTAATTAGAAAATGCAAACCTCAATCCCATTGGGGGATTAGTGCTAAATCTGATGTGGAGAGCTTAGCTTCACACCTAAAGGTTGATGATGGTAAGGTTGATTCACAAATTGATCTCAAAGGTGAGTGTAAATTTTGGTGTAACTTGGTTACTTGAATGCTTGTGAATGGGAATTCATGTCAAACAAAGACTATTTATAGATTTTTGGAATGAATCAATGGTTGAGATTGAATTAGATAATCAAAGGATGAAATTGGAGAGAAGATGACATGGATCAAAGATCAAATCAAGGGTTGTTAACGCCTAATGACATGGACCGAGGATTTTAATCAAAAGTCCAAATTGCTTGAGACAATAACAAATCCCTTAATTTTAGGAGCATGTGGGATATATTTCCATGTGGAGGGAAATATTTGAATTTAAAAAGGGAATATTCCATGAGAATATTCTTTGAATGATTGGTTAAACAATTTAGAAATTATTTAATTGTGCAAGTGGAGGGAATTAGGAGCTTTAATTAAACAATTAGAAATTATTTAATCAAATAGGGTTTGTGATATTTAATTAAATAATTCATTATTTAATCAAAAGAAAATAAAATTAGTGTGAAGGTGGTAAATTAATCAAATAAAATTAATTATTCAATTAATAGGAGAAAATAGTGAATTTAATTAAACAGTTGACATTATTTAATTAAATAGATGAAATAGATGAGTTAGGAGAGAAATGGTGTTAATAATTGAAATCTCAGTGTGTGATATGCTCAAGACATTTTTAGGTGTCTACAGTCGCCATATCTTATGTAAAGTCTCTAGAAGGTCTAAGAATTATGCCATCATTCTCATATAACGATTATGAGAAAATGAAAAAGGGTAGGCAACTTGCCAAGAGAAAGGCTAAAGTAAACAAACTAAAATTTTTAGAAGATAACTAATGTAACATATTTTCTTCAAATTTGTTTCAATGACTATCAAATTTCTAAATCTAATATATTTGTATGATTTTTACTTTTATTCTACTTCAAATTCTTTTATGTTTAATGTATTTAAAATTCACAAAATAAATGTCTTTTATCTAACAAAATTATGATACTTTTGAAATGTTTCTATTGATTTATAGTAAATTTAAAAATCATTTGGTACCCAAGTAGATTCTTCATAGATTGGGTACCAAGTACATTAGAACATTTTGTAACAAGTCCATTGAATGTTTTAGTAAAATCAAATAGATTTATTGAAATTTAAATTGAAAAATTTAGAAGATCTCTTTCAAAAAATTGTGACAAAATTATTGCACAACTTGAAGTGGCAAGCATGTCTACACATGCAATTGAAGAAGAAGAAGTGATAAAAATTGAAGATAGTGTTAAAAATTTTCATGCCACTTATAAGAAACTAGCTCATTTTATAGCTTCTTGACTGAATTATACTATGACTAAAAATACAATGAAGGTGATGTCAATCGTATTGTTGAAGAATTTCAAATTTACTTGAATAATGTATAAAATTCCTACAATTATACTCATGCTTGGTTGAATGCTTTCATATATCAAAAAAATTTAAATTTATTAATATATCGGTGGAAATAGTTCAACTAAAAATACAAGTCTAGCTTATGAAGATTTTATTTAGCAACGTTTTATTCATGATAGATAGTTGAAATGCAATGCCGCATTTTCAAAATAAGAAAATAATAATACTAACATTAAAGGCTTATCTTTTTCAAAATTTAATTTCAAATGGAATTTTTAAATGTTGTCCTAATAGTGCTTATAAATATGATTGTGTTTTTTAATTTTGTGTGACAAACACTTCAAATTTTTCTATATTTGTATGCCATTCATGAATTTTAAATAAATATGTCTAATTATTTTATGATAAATGGTTCACTATGTGGAATTCCAAGAGGTAACATTTGTTTGAGGCATTATATCAAACAATTCACATGCCTCACCTCTTCTTCAATTGTAATACAATGGATAAACCAACTGATTGTTGTCATATTTAAAAATGTTTTTTTTCAATGCCTACATTTATTAAATCTAAATTATAAAATATTAATTTAAATAATTAACTTATATTCATTAAAGTAAACATTAAATAAAAAATAATTTTGAATTACATAATCTATATTGTCTTTATGGTTATTGTTAACTAAATTCCTATATATGTGTAGTTATATTTGGTAGCATATATGCGGTTTTTGAAAATGTTGCAAATATATATCTCTTCATATAGTAAAAATGTGAAATCTAATAATTATTTTTTATGTGCAACTGAAAATGTGTGTCAATATATGATTTTTGGTATGGTCAAAATGTCAAAGCTAATAATTATTTTGATGCAGGTAAGAAATATGTAACATAATGCACATACATGGGTGACTACTTGGTTGACCAACTATCACTACTATCTTCCACGGAATGTCCTCCTTTGGATAGAGGAATGGAGTGTCCCCTATAGGTTGAGGGATGAAATGGTAAAGATAATTAACATTAATGGGTCAAAGACCAATCACATCAAATTTGAAAATTATGTTAATTACTTTAACTTCATTTATGAATCCAAAGTGATAATGAGCTTGGATGCTAAATTTCATAATCTACAAATAGAGATTCGAGATTTTTTGATTGGCCAATTGCTCTTTACCATGAGTTTCAAGATCTTTATGTTGATGGATGCATTTGGAAGGTCACAATTATGCCAACAATAATCATAAACAAGCACAATCTTTCTAATGATCTTAGTATGAAATTCATGAGATTCCTTAAGGGAGAATTTCAAATTAGTTATTACATGGGTCCACTTGAGGGATGGTTGGTTCTTGCATTTAAATTCAACTACTCCATCAGATTTGAGGTGCATAGTGTCATGCCATTGTTCAGGTTATTACATGCATATTATGGAACACCTACCTTGTATGTTGTGAAGTCTAATGTGACAATTAAAGTGTGAAGTATTCTTCAAGACAGTGATAATGTAGAGTTGTTAACAATTCATAAATGGTTCACTATGTGAGAGTGTTTAGAAACTATTTAGTTATGATAGCAAATAATTTAGATATATTTTTTGACAAATGTTTACAAACTATTTACACATTGTATATATGACTAAATTCAATTTTAAAAGCATTTTATAAATTTTGTCCTAATAGTGTTTATCAATATGATATTGTTTTATTATTATTTTTATCTAAATTGAAATGCCTATATATTCATGTGTCATTAACCAATGTCTTATAATTCTAACATAAATAATAAATGTATCAGTAAAACTATCTGTATTTGTATACCTAACTCTAATTTGAATTGTAATCCTAACTATAATCTTAACTACAACTCAAATATTAACCATAACATATAAAAATATATAATAATTGTAACTCTTTACTATAAATATAACTGTTACCTTATTTCTATTAAAAAAATTAACCATAACCCTAACCCTAATTGTAACCCACTATCATAACTCTAATCCTAGCACTAACCCTAATTGTAATCTTAATTATATATGCAACCCTAATCCTAACCCAAATCCTTTTTTAAGTTTAATCCTAATCATAATCTTCATCTTATCACTACCCCTAATTGTAACCCTAATTTTAATCCAAATTATAAACCTAATTCTATCTCCAATCCTAACCCTAGTTATATTTGTGATGATAACCCCAACCCAAATTCAAATTCTATCTCTAACCATAACCATAACCTTGATCCTAATTATATCTCTTACCCTAATCTTCACCCTAATCCTAATCCTAATCCTAATCCTAGCTCAGCTGCTTCAACCCAGGCCTAGCCTAGTTCAGCCTGGCAACAAGCCCAGTCTGATTCTGTCTCTAGATGCATAGCTCTGGCTTTTTAATCATTGTGCTAGCCTTTGGCCTAATCCCTAATTATGGCCTGATCCTGTAAGCCCGGCCCCAGGCTCTGGTCCTGGTTCATGTCTAGCCCCAGGTCCTGTGGTTCTGGTTCTGCCCAGTGGCCTGGAAGTATGTCTGATACCTGGCCCAAGCCCTAATGCGGTTCTGTTTGTGAGCCCTGGCCTGAGCCTGATCTCATTGCTACAAAGATTAGTGTGCCCAAGTTCTGGTGCATCTCTGGCATGGCTCTAGCCCGGCCTTGATAGGTGGCAGCAGGTCCTGGGAGCTGGCTGCGTGATCCCTGGCCCTGGCCTTGGTTGGGATGGCCCCAATGGGATTCTGGCTCTGTGTTTGATCATGGCGGCCCTGATCTGGCCCTGACCTAGGCTTGATCCCTGGCCCTGGTGATGTGGCCCTATTGCCAGTTGTGTCTCTAGGCCAGGCCTAGCCCTGTGTCATGATGTGTGAAGCTGGCCTTGGCCCACTCTGTATCTCTCACCCTTACCATAACCTTAAGCTACCACAGTCCTAATTTTATCTCACAATCTAACCCCTAACTGTTGTGATGATAACCCAACCAAAATTCTAATTTTTATCTCTAATTCAATCCATAACCCTAATTTAACTAGCCAACCTAATCTTAATAGTAATGGGCGTGGAATGGTAGGCATGAGAACATGTAGGATGTAACCCCAACCCTAACCCTAAATCTCATCTATAATCCCAAACCTAACCCTATTGCTAATCCCAATACTAATACTAACCCTAACCCTAATCTCTAACCCCAACCCCCATACTAATGCTAACCCTAACCCCAATCTCTAACCCTAAACCTAACCCCAACACTAGTGTTTACCCCAACCTTAACCCTGATTCTATTTGTAACCCTAACCCTAACCTTAACCTTACCCTTGATCCTAATTTTATGTCTAATCTTAACCCTAACCTTAATTGTGATGATAATTTTAACCCAAATTCTAATTCCATAACCCTGACCCTAACCCTATTCTTACTACTTACACTAACCCAAACATAATCCCAACATTATCTTTAACCCTAACCTTATCCCTAATGTTAACCCCAAACGTAATCTCATACCCTAACCCTAAAACTAACACTAACCATAACCCTAAATTTTTTGTCTTTCATGTTGCATTGTGAATGCTACTAGCATGTATATATTTATTAATAATATATGTAAAAATGTCGAGATATATCCTTCTCAAAACATTTATTTTTTAATCAATTTCTCAAACAAAAGTGCAATAGACGCCTTGAGAAGGATATCTCTTGATGTTTTTATATATATTATTAATAAATATATATGCTAGTTACACTGAAGGTGTTCCCTTTGTGAAGTGAATTTATTGATTTAGGAATTGACAATGTATAATTCAGGGGAGGTGTATAAGACGATACTTTACATCACAACCTTTGAATATCCCAACAACAATAATGTGAGGTGTATCACCGCCAAATTGTGTCTATCCAATAAAAATTCCTTTTAGTGTATGGAAATAAAGAGAAGAAAGTGCAAGCTTAGTTAGAAACGACATAATTAAGCTATGCCTTTCAATCCACTATGATAAGGTCGATAAGAGCTTAGAAAAGCAGGTAAGGTTGTGAATCAATTTTGATTTCTTGCTTGTAATGCACTTTGTTTTTGTTTGGATTTCTATTTTGCGTAGGCATGACATCTTCATCAAACTCACCTTGCATAGCCTGCAAGTTTCTGAGAAGGAAGTGCACTCTAGAATGTGTTTTTGCATCATATTTTCCTCTAGACTAGCCTCAAAAATTTGCTAATATTGACAAGGTTTTTGGAGCAAGCAAAATGACTAAATTGTTGAACAAATTAAATCCTCACCAACATGAAGATGCAGTAAATACTTTGGCATACAAGGTAGAATGCCCTAGTAGACATGCATGCAAAAAGTGGAAGCATTAACAAGGCACATGAATTGTTTGACATAATACCTGAAAAAAATGTCATCTCACGGAATGCAATGGTTGCAGGATATTTACAAAATGGATTTCTTGAAAAGGCTTCAGAAACTTTCAAGCAAATGCAACTAGCAGGTGTAAAGCCAAATTCCACAACCTTCGCTAGTATCCTCCCTCTCTATGCTAAAATGGGAGCTTTGGAATAGGGTATGGACATCCATCAAAGCATCATGGAAGGAGGATTTTTTTTAGATATTATAGTTCGAAATGCTTTGGTAGACATGCATGCTGCAAAATGTGGAAGCATAGAAAAGTCACATGAATTGTTTTACAGAATGCCTCAAAGAGAGGTTATCTCATGGAATGCAATGATCGTAGGATATGCACAAAATGGATTATTTTAAAAAGCTTTAGAAACTTTCAAGCAAATGCAATTGGCAGGTGTAAAGCAAGACTCCACAACTTTTGTGAGCATTCTACCTACCTGTTCCAAAATAGGAGAATTGGAATAGAGTATGGACATCCATCAAAGCATAAAGAATAGGGGAATTTTATTAGATGTTGTAGAACTTTGCAATTGCCCTGGTGGACATGTATGTAAAATGTGGAAGCATAAAAAAGGCACGTGAAATGTTTGACAAAATTCCCCAAAGAGATGTCATCTCATGGAATGCAATGATTGCAGGATATGCACAACATGGATTTTGCAAGGATGCTCTCAAAATCTTTGAATTAATGAAGCACTCTAGAACATATCCTGACATTATAAGCTTTTCTTAAGTTCTATATACATGCATCCATGTAGGTTTAGTGGATGAGGACCTTTTACATACTTCAATCACATGAGTAACCCTTATTGCATTACACTTGGAATTGATCATTATGTAAAAAAATTGCATGGTTGACCTTCTTGCCTAGGTTGACTATCTTAAAGACACTCTACACTTTATCATTAAGATGCCAGCTAAACCTACAGTGGCTGTGTGGATGTGTTTTTTTGGTGCTTGTAAATCACATATGAATATAGGGCTTAGGAGTATTTACAACAACAATGCTTTTTGATTTGGATCCTATAAGTATTGTGACATATATTCTTCTCTCAAACATATACGTAGAAGTGGGTAGGTGGGGTGAGATTCAAATGGCAAGGGAATTGATGAAAGATCGAGGAATTAAAAAGGTCCCTCAATGTAGTTGGATTGAAGGCCATAAAATGGTACATGTTTTTCGTGTAGGAGAGAGATCACATCCAAAAATATAGGAGGCCTATGCAAAGTTGGAGAAATTGAACTTGGGAGATGAAGGGCAAGGTATTCTCTAGATTTAAGGCATTTACTTAATGTTGTGGAAGACAAGGAAAATAAATTATTTCTCTGCCACACCATAATTTTTTTTATCTCCAAGATAGTTGCAAGAGAAATTATTGTGAGAGATGCAAATTGTTTCCATCATTTTAAACAAGGAAAATGTTCTTGTGGAGATTATTGGTGATGTTAAATGAAACAATCTGAAAAATGGGCTTGCACTATAAGAATGTGCACAGTGTTAGACCTAAAATAAAAAAAAAGGGACAAGGTTTTATTTTCAGTTTTTAGAATTTTTATTTTGAGTATTTGGGTATCTAGACCATTCTATTGGCTTCATAAAATTATATGCATAAATTATAATGCAGATCGTTGCTTATATACAAACCTCTTTTATGATAATATGCATGTTTCATTAAATTGTTTTTACCAAACATGCATATGTATGAAATGAAAAGGTGGAGGAGGTGAAGGAGGATGTGAAAAAGACAAAAGGTGAAGAACGCTTAAAGCAAATGGAAAATGCTTGACTAGCAAGAAATAAGAGAGGGGTCTTACAATTACACTTGCCATTTTGTAAAGTATTTTTGTTTAGATTAGTTGTATTGTCTCTTGCCAATGTTAGTTCAATTATTTGTGATTAATTGTACCTTCAAAATTATACATTAAGATTAAGGGTATATAATTTTATATAAATGCATGTAGACTTTTTCTCATTTATAATTAGATATTTCTAATGTCGCTTCACATCCCTTTGTCTGGTAAGATAGCTAATAGATTTGTGAATTCATAAATATTTTTTAATCTAATTTGATTTCAATCCATTTGGTTTTAATTAGAAATAAACTCTTATAATTTATATATGAAAAAGTAAAACAAATAATAATTGTGTTTATGTTGTAAATGACACATACAAATGTCATTTGAGAAACTCATATAATGAGGTTTGATTGATTGATGTTAGAGAGAAAATAATAACATTTGTATATTTATAAATAAAATCACAATTTATATTACATTATTGTTGCATATTCATGGTACTACAAAATTGTGTATGATGATATTTATAATTTGATATTGATGCTTGACCCAAGTTCGAAGATGGTTAGGAGAGAGAGAAATAGGGCATTTCATCTTCGTTCATTTTTTAAATTTGTTTTTCCTCTAAACTCTACCCTTTTTCTCCTTAGCATCATTTTTCTATTTGTCTCTCCAAATCTCCCTCTCTTAATTATATACACACACTCTTTGTTTCCCCTCCCTATCTCTATGTCTATCTCTATCTATCTATCTTTCCCCCTCTCTATCTCTCTCCCTCTCTCTCTCTATTACTTGTCTTTGTCACCTTTCTCTCTCTCTCTTACCCCCTCTATTAGTATCTCCCTATCTCTCCCTCCCCCTCTCTATCTATATCTCATTATCTCTACCTCTCTTATTCACTCCATCTCTCTGTCTCTCTCTGTTTCTCTGTGTGTCTCTATCTCTCCCTCTTCATCTTCGTCTCCCTCCCTCTTGCTCCTCCATCTTTTTCTATCCATATTTTTCTACCTCTATCTCCCTATCTCTTTATCTCTCTCGCTATCCCTCTCTATCTCTCTATATCTTTCGCTACCTCGATCTCCCTATCTTTCTATCTCTCTCCCTAACTCTCTGTCTATTTCCCTATCACTCTATATCTCTCTATGATTATCTTCCACATTCAAGAAGTTTTGTTTCAGTCATGTTTGGATCCCTATAAGAGGGTGCATAGTTGATTTGGAGTTATCACTTCTCCACTGAGACCTTTGTTACACAAACAACATCATTTGCTAAATGACCTACCGATTGACCTCATGTATTGCAAAATGTAAGCAAAAAATAGGCATTTTTTTCTCTAATTGAACTTCCACACCTCTTCGACATACAAATTATACAAGAAGGTGTAATTGCTAGTATATATAAGTTAAATTAAAAATTTAAATAAATAACTAGGGGAAGCATACCAGTAGTCGCCATATAGCTCAGTTTGCGCACCCATAGATCCTACACAATACATCAAAGTTTGACGATTTTTTTTGGTCCTCTCCTTATGCGACTTATTTGCTTCAATAAAAAAATTTGGCTTGTGGGTAGTTAAAACATGTGTTGTAGAACTCGTTAAACGAGAAGTGGTAAAAAATAGGTGTTTTCAATGTGTTGTCGACTACGTAACAACTACTTTGCCACTACCCGTTCATTGGACAACCAATAAAAACTTAAAAAATTTCAAGGTGTTTTCAATGTGTTTTTATTGAAAATAGATATGTATCAATAGTTGTTTAATTTTTTTGGTCAACATCACATTCAGTAGTGAACATTTATTAGTTCCTGCCGACAGGCAGGATAACTTATGCATTCATTCAATTCAATTTTTTTGTCTTGACAGTGACAACCTCACCAATGAAAAACTGGAATTTAAATGTTGACCACTGAATCTATATAGTCTATATTAAATTGTTAGGTTTTCAATAAATACAATATGCTTTTATCTTTTTTCCTACTGGTTGGTGCTGTGAATAGTCAGTGATAAAAATAGAGTTTTAATTTTACAAATTACAAAAAATTTAAAGCTTATTATTAATTACATGACAATAAATCAAGCCCTTTTAATATCCATATGACAATAAATCAAGCCCTTTTCAACAAATTTTAAGACAAAGTTTTGGATTTTATTCTCATCAAATTTTCAACCCAAATTACCAATCGGCAGGAACGCAACTGCGTCTCTTGTTGATGTAAGATGCAAATATTTATTGACATAATTAAAACAATATAATAACTAAAATGCAATTGATTATGAAGGATCAGATAAACATGGAGTAAACAGCTATTAGAACTATGTTAATAATTGATGCTCTTCCCCTAACTTCCGCACAGTGTAGGCTCTTTCTAGGATTAAAAATAAAACTGACAACATAAAGCCAATCACTCGTACTCATCTCTTCACTCTAATGTACATCCATAGAAACTACAATTATTCAGCGAGAATAAACAGTAGGTGAGAGTGAATGTCCTACAACACCATGAAAGAAACCCCTAAGTCCACCAAAGTTGCTGTAATTGGAGCAGGAGCTGCTGGACTTGTAGCCGCCAGAGAATTGTACAGGGAAGGCCTTGAAGTTGTTGTTTTTGAACAATCTGCTAATGTGGGTGGTACCTGGGTGTACGACCCACATGTGGAGTCTGATCCACTGGGCCTTGATCACAACCGTAGAGTCGTACACAGCAGCATGTACTTGTCTCTCCGTACAAATCTGCCACGTGAGCTGATGGGTTTTCTTGATTATCCATTTGGAATGGTGGAAGGGAGGGATTGCAGGAGGTTCCCAGGCCACAAAGAAGTGGCTTTGTATTTGGAAGATTTTGCTGCGGAATTTGATGTATTGAGATTTATTAGATTCAGAACAAAGGTAGAGTATGTGGGTATGGTAACCAAGAATCAATGGATTGTGAGGTCTTGTTCAGACAAGCTAGACAATAGGGAAGAGGTTTATGATGCTGTGGTAGTGTGTAATGGGCATCATACTCAGCCCAGAATTGCACAAATTCCAGGTGCTGTAAATTCTCTTCATCCCTATAAAAAACATAATGTATCCACTTCACAAATTCTTTCTCTGGTTTTGATGAAATGGCATTGAGTAGAAGATACATTCTAACTGGCTATAATTATAGACCGCATAACCATTGATGATAGTTGTGAGTCAAGGCACACATGCATAACAGTTGTAGTCAAGGCAGGTTTTATTGGGCTTTCCATGAACCAAAAGCTTTGTCAATGTAGAAGTGGTCATCCAAATGCAAGCCCTTACGTTTTCCTGATAATGACCTTTCGTGTTTATATCATGTTCAAAGTAAGGGGCTTACCTTTAATGGAATGCAAAGATGCTGCTGTTGAGGAAAATGAATGTATTAGTCTACGCTTAAAAATCTCCTTGTCTCGATCACATCAAGACTGTTGGGCCATTCTAAAATGATATGCACTTTTGTTGGATCAATTTTCAATTCTGCATTTCCAACCACATACCCCGAATAGTCAAGTGAGGGTTGTGCAAATTTGCGCTTCTTCTATTCTCCTCCAAAACTTATTTCCAATGCATTAAATGCTCATCATAAGTTTTATTGAAACGTAAAAACCAATATATCGTCTAAGTAAAAAATACATAAAAAATCTATGACTGGTCTGAACAATTCATTCATCACCTTCAAGTGGAAAAAAACAATATAACATGCAATTAAAACAGTGAAAAAAATGACTACATTAGCAGCAATATGTTGGTTCCTTTAATTCACAAGGCTCTAGAGGTGTGCAAGAGATCCCGAACTAAGAAGGGGATTTCAAATACTTTCCCAGCTAATCCATGGTATGATGAAGATTGCAAAGCTGCAAAAAGATTGGTAAAAAAGAATGAGTTTAACAAAGAAAGCGAGGTAAATTATGAGAAGTTGCTAAAATCTAAAAAAGAAAACTATGTGAATTTAAGGAGTGAGTTAATTTCTTTGAGTAAACACAACCCCAAAAGCTTTTGGAGAGAGTTGCAGCAAAAGAAAAAACAGATAGAAAGTAATATCACGGATGGGCATTGGTTAGTTATGTGAAACTCCTATATGAATGACTGATGGTGAAAAGCATGCCTCCTATTATTAGTACTCCACAAGTGAGATCTTCTCGGGGGAAGATATCAAACAAGGTGTAAAAAATCTTGCAAGCGGTAAAGCCCAAGACATTGATAGGCTGCAAGCTGAATTTTTAAAGTGGGGAAGTGAGCTCCTTGCTCCTCACATTAAATTTCTTTCTAAAAACATCACTCAAAGTGGCTTTCCAACTGAATGGACAACCAGTGTGGTTATTCCTTTACATAAAAGTGGGGATATCAATAATGCATCTAACTACCAAACTATCATGGTCAATCCTCTTCTTGGAAAACTTTATGGGAGCATGCTAGAACACAAAATCAACAATTGGGTTGAAAAAAAAGGAAAAAGGGCAAAAGGGCAAGCTGGCTTCAGGCCAAGGCACTCTACCATAGATCACTGCACCACGCTTAGGCACTTCATTGAAATTTTTTGAGACACTCAAGAGGGAGAAGCTTTTTGTTGTTTCATTGATTTCAAAAAAGCTTTTGACACAATGCCTAGGGACAAACTTTGGAACAGAATGGAGGAACTTGAGATTCCTAATGAACTTAGAGCGGTGGTGCATAAACTTTATGAGCAAGTTAGAGCTAAAATCAGAACCAAAGATAGTATGTCCGAGTGCTTTGGTGGTGACATTGGAGTCAAATAGGGTTGTCCCCTATCTCCCACTTTGTTTGGTTTATATATTGATAAACTTGAAGAATGGTTAAACAAAACTGCTGGGGAGAGTACTAAGCTTGCTGGTTATGTGGTGAAGTTACTTTTATATGCGGATGATCTTATCCTAATTGCAAAAACTGCTCTTGGTTTGAGAGAACATTTAAAGGCTTTTGAGCTCACTTTCTATGAGGTTGGGATGCAAGTGAACATCGACAAAACCAAAGTCATGATTTTCTCTTTGAAAAGGAAGAAACAACAGGTTAATTTCATTTTTGAGGGGAGCATTTTAGAGGTAGTGGAAGAATACAAGTACTTGGGAATTGATTTTCACAATAGGCTTAGTTGGGAGACATGTAGAATGAAAATGATTCAAGGTGGTTGGAGAGCTTCTTACTTGTTGCAGAACAGATGTAGGAAAGCAGAGTTATGGGATTGGAAAACCAAGAAAACCCTTTTTGGTTTGTTGGTTACGCCAGTTGTCCTTTATGGTTGTGAAGTTTGGGGTATTAGCATGTCAAACCACAAGTGGAGGCAGGTAGAAAGAATTCAAAAGCACTTAATCACTACTAGTATCAAATTCAAGTTTCCGGTTCCCTATGAGATTCTTTTGGTTGAAGCCGGTACATTCTTGATGGAGGCATCGATGGTAATTCATTTAATAAGTTATTTAAAAAACAGTTGAAAACATGGATACACATCGCTAGCCCAAAATGGTTGTAGAGGAGGAGCTAAACCATAGGAAGAAGACTTGGATGAAACAAAATAGCAAGTGGATGAGCAAGTGGGACATTAAGTTGCATGAATGTCCTAACACTAATGGAGAGATAAGAAAGTTTGTGTTAGAAAAGTTTAGGATTGTTATGTGGACAAAACATATTGGTCGTAAAAAGGCACATTATATCAATAATCAAAGAGTTCAACTCCACATGGGAGCATGATAAAAAAGACTACCTAAGGGTTACAATTAAAGGAAAGGCTAGGTTCTAGTTGCATAGGTAAGGATTGGGTCTCATCATCTTAGATGTGAGAAAGGTAGGTGGACTGTCCCCAAGGAAGATTGGGAACAAAGAACTTGCATTTTGTTGGCGTTTAAATTCGCACCTCTGGAATGCGTATTTGAAACGAGCAGCTATGCACAGTAAAATTGCTCTTCAAATTAGGAGGGGAAGCTCCCTCTTGCTATGGTGTTGAAAGAAAGTAAACTAAAAACTAAGTTGCCTATCTTTTTGATCAGCTAGAGCACAAGGTTTATAAAACACAAATGCCACAGTTGAGATTTTCTAATTAAGAACTTCAACTACAACTAACTTAAGCTAAAGACGTTTCTAACTTCTCAAGTAATATGTAGAGCAAGAGAAATTAAAAATGAACAAGGTTGATTCTCTGACAAAGGCTTAAGAGAACTCTTTCTCAACATACATCTACACACTTCAATGTAAGCTGAAATTAAGATCACAAAAGCATAACACAAATAACGGAAATTTGAGACGTTATACCAAGGCAAAGGAGGCTCATGATTTTACTTCTCAAACTTCTAGAACAAAAATTACTAAACACATGCCTGGAACAAGAGCTTGCAGCTAAAGAGGCTTGCAAAACTTGTTCTTACACAATAGGAACAACAATTACAATAACTACTTGTTGGCTAAAAGAGACTCAACAATTTGCTATCATAAAACAATTGAACAACACTGAATAACAAATAGAAGGCACTTAGGCTTAGCGTTTTGTTATCACTAGCATGGTTAAAGAAAACTAATGAGCAAAGACTCTTATTTATAGGCAAGCAGAGGAGTAGGGAACCCTAAAATCTCCTTGCTTTTACAATCTAGGGCTTGCCCAACAAGCAAGCTTTATTTTTAAATCTAGAAAGAAGATAACATCTAACACCTAAGAAAGCAGGAAAAGCGAGAAACGCCAACTATTACATTTATCTTCTTTCTCTTCTTCAAAGAATGGATAAGTATTGCTCCAAGAATAGAAAGAAAGCGGAAAGAAAGCTTCTAGATGAAAGCCATTTCAAATCTCAATCACATCCGCTAAAAAGCAGGAAACTGTGTCCTAGTTCATCTATCCCATCAATAGCAAAGTTGCGTTTTTCCAAGATATCTTCTCCATTTGCAATTGATCTCAGGAAATCTTCGACCTCATTGGCCGCTTTTTCAAATCTTGCTGACATCATGGCAAGGTGATTCATTCTGCCACCAACTGTATTGCTGCTATCACAGCTGCAAACAACACTCTGAAATTGAGTTTGCACTTCATCTAGCCCGACATAAGAACCATCTTCAAGACTGTACCGAGAAGGAATTTCTGTGATAAACCCATTGATGAAAAGAAGAGCTTCGATCACCCTTTGTCTGTAGGCAATAAACTCCTCAGATATCCTCTCGTAAGTTTTAACCTTGAAGACATGACGCTCTCTCCAAGCAAGGATTTGCCTCGTGTTCTTTCGAGGCCACTGAACAATAGGCTGTATCCAAATCAGCAATGCTGATTTCATGCCTTGGTTTTACTTCAACCACTGATTGTTCAAACCCTTGGATACCTTGACATAGCTCATGAGCGTTTTCTCTCAACTGAAACATCTGGGCTAAGATCTCCTTTCCTCTGATGATGAAACTCTCGATCCACTCTTGAGTTTCCTTCCCACAAATGACCAGCTGCCTCAATTGATGATGATCAGCTGGTGTATCTAAAACCTGGGGCAGCAATTGAGTAGCCTGTGAAGAACCATGGACAAGGTTAGAAATATAAAGCCTAATTTGCTGTATTTCAGCCTTGAGGGTTGCTTTGTCTTCTCCATCCTTGAGTACTCTTTCTTGAAGGTTTTCAGACACAACTTTGAACAAACTGACATCCGTATGTCTGGTATTTCTACCAAGATTAGCCTTGACCATCACGAAGTCATCCATATTCACCTCATCCCTGTTCTTATCTATGGGAGGTATGGCAGTCTCCACAACCATCTCACCATCAGGATTCCTATCAAAGAGAACTTACTTCTTTGCTTTCTTCTTAGGAGGTTCCTGATAGATGTTGTCAAGATCATCAAAATCTACCTGATGTGAAGGTCTTCTTCTCTCCCTTCCCAAGGAGCTCTCAAGCCAAGACACGGTAGTATCTTTACTAACTTCCTTGGGAGGTACAATTGCAATTTCTTCATCTTCTTCAATATCCAGGTCGATGTGAATTGGTGAAGACTCTGCCAAAGGTATAGAAACATGTGTTAAAGGTGGCTCCTCTGCTTCTTTCTGAGGTACGGGCTCGTAAGGAGGAGCTTTGTTACAAATGTAGGTTGCTCCTGTATGACTATGCCTGAAGTCTAACCTTCTTACATTTTATTTGATCTACTACCTTTGACGCCTTCTTGAGACTGACTTTGTCATGTCCCCATTTTTTGGCGAGCATCAGAGTTCGTAAGAGTTAGCCTATTATGCGACCCTCGTAGGCTGATAGGTCGATAGGGGGTCATTTCGGAGCTCGGCTCAGCGTCAGATTGACAGTTTTGATCAATTGGCTTTCGTTCGGGCTCATTCGGAGACTTCTTGCAGAGTTGCTATTTTTAGCAGTTCCTGGCAGGCAGTGTGGGACCCCTGCTATTTTTAGCAGTATGACTTTGGCAGCGTTCGAATCACTTCAGGGTTCGTCAGCTTCAGACGGAACAGTAATCGGATGAGTAACGAGAGAAATATTAATATTTAATTGTATTAATTAAATATTAATTATTTAATGATTATAATATAAAGTTATAATTTTAAATTATAACTTAAGTGATTCTTCTTGAGGGGTGCGCCCATCATCAGAAAGGGGCCAGTTATTGATTATAATTTATTATAATAATTTGGCTGAGGACTATGGAGAAATTAAAAGAATTAAAAGTGAATATTTTAATTAAACCCTATTATGGTGGAAATCGCACTTTTGAAGAGATAAAGAGATTTGCCTTGGGTTTTGAGGGATTATGACATTTGTGAATTAAAAATTGATCAGTCTTTGCCAGAGAACAGGACCTTAGGGTTTGAGTTCGAAATTCTTTGGAGAACGAGCCATCTCCATCGAAGCAGTTCAGAGGGTGTGAAATAACACCTGATCTATTGCAGCTGAGAGATTTCTTCATTCTGGAGAAATCACAGAACTTCAAAGATATTTACATTCAGGGTTTACAGAGAAGTTTTTGTCCAGAAGACATCCATCTATCAGGGAGCACCATATTCAGAGGTCCAGACATTGATTACAAGGAGGCCGTACACTTTAGCATTTATTACTGCTGCAACCGTACCACTGCTGACAGCCGTACATCTTCAAGCTTCCTAATGATTAAAATCTCAGAGGGTTTTGTCAGGGTTTTCAACCAAAGGATAGTATTCGATCTAGGCGCCAACTTCTAGAGATCTGGAGACTTCATTAAAGGGCCGTACTTACTTGCAGCAGGCCGTACCTTCTTTATTCAAGCCGTACTTTCTTGTCTTGGTAAATACGCCTCTCTTTTGGTCTTTATTCTTCATCCATCTGGGGCGCAGTTGTACTGGGAGCAAGCTGAGATCACCAAACACAGGAAGAAAGGTCAATTCATGTGAAGCTGTACCATCTTCAGCAGATCATTTATTGCTGTATCAAAATCAGGTTTCAAATAAAATCTTTGCTTTGTCATTTGCATGTAACTGGGTTATGTTGTAATCGTCTTCAGAAGATTCTATAATGAATAAGCTTCAGTATTTGCCGTATATTCTATAGTTTCAGAGTTAGATGAATTTTTATTGAGTTTATTTTAAATTCTAGCAAAATCGCATTCTTTACATTTATGCTCAAAACTCCAAGAAACGTCAAAAAAATCAAAATTTGCAAAAACTTCAGAAAACAGTCAGAGATAGAGATTTTGGGGAAACTAGGGTTTTTACAGTGGTATCAGAGCTAAATCCTGCCATCCTGAGGGTTTAGCCATCACATGCAGCCAGAGGAATTTGATCCATACAGGTATTATATATGCAGACGTGCTCTGATTGACAGGCACCAGAATTTGAGCAGGCAGCCGGAAAACATGGCTGATAGGAATGACAGGTCTGATAGAACAGTTAATCTGAGAACAGAGAATCCACATAACCACAGAGGTCAGAACGGTACGGAGGTTTTGCATGCACTTAGAGGTCTTCGTGCAGGTCAACGTCAGTCTAATGGTGTATTACAGCAGTTGGCAGTTGCACTTCAGAGACTGGGTACTCCGAGGAGATCGTCACCACATCGTGACGATGACAGGAGTGTTTCAGGTTCACGGAGAGCTCCTAGGACAGTGTCACGGACAGCAGATAGGCCTACTAGGCCCACTTTCATGAGACAGGAGCCCGATGAGGCTATATCAGGTGAGAGGCATGAGGGTTTGTTCGTTGATACATTTAGGACAGCGTACGACGAGTGGCAGTTAGGACCACCTGAGATCAGCGGAAGGATTACTATTGACAGAACACCACAAAACACAGAAAGAGAAGTAAATAGCATGTTCCAGGAGTATAGCATTCTACCGCAGAAAATTAAAAAGGAACTTCCTTTCTTGAGTTTCATGGATTTGCACCCGAGTCTTTGTCATAAGACAGAGTTTGCAAGAAAGGAATATCTCACTATAGCTCGTGAGTTGTTTACACCTGGGAGGGATAGAGAATCTACACATAAGGATGATACTACTCTTCGTCAAAATGATTTGATATCTTCAGTCCCCTATGAAGGAGGCAGAAATTTATGTGATGAATTTGATAGAAGTGCTGATCTGATTCGAGAACACACTAGCACAGCCTTGGGGAATGATTTACCTACATCGTCCTTGCAAGAGGTGGCCCAAGAAATTTCTACCATGGAGGCTACTTCTGATTTTTATGACAGCGATGATGAAACTTCGCGTGAGCATGAGCCAGCAGCTGTTTCACAGATGCAAAGTAACCCTATTGAGTTGTCAAGTGAAAAGACTCAAGAGTTGGGTACTACAGATGCAATTGGTGTTGATACTTTATATCATGGTGAGTCTGATTTTCCGGATCAGACCTTTGAAAACCAGCTAGAGGATTCATATGTTGATATGGAATCCCAGGATCATGCGTTGGATGGGCATGTAGTTACTTTTGGAGTAGAAGCGTGTGAAGATACTGTCATACCAGCAACTTCTACCGTACCAGTTGAGCCATCTTTTGAGGTACCGAGCAGCAGTACCTTAGATGTTGAGGTGTGCATGGATGAAAGCACACATGATGCTGCTTATCATGAGGTGAGTGATGACGGATCAGCGTCATATCATAGTGCATATGGTGAATTGGAAATCGTGTATGGGGGTTGTAAGCTTCAGAATCCTCATCATTTGGTTGGGCAACTACAAGTGAATGACAATATGATTGCCACCGCCCTTGAGCATTTTGACGTTGCTCGTCAGATGTTGTCTGCCTATGGTTGGAGTCCTCCTTTGACAAATGAGCACAGTGATAGTGGTTTCTCCCTTGCAGTGATACATGCACTCCGAGAAGCAATTGGAACGATGAAACAAAACTATCTTAAACTACTTGCGGACAGGGATTTCCTTCTCGAGTGGGATTGCATTTGTTATGATGCATTGAAGGGGAAAGAGGAGCAGATCGATGAGCTCACTCATGAGCTTGAGGTGACTAGGGACTCATTGCATAGCACCCAGTTGGCTCTTCGAGAGTCACAGTTACAGATTGAGAGATTTACCGTGGCGTTGAGTTTGGCACAATCTTCACCATCTTTGGATATAGTTCAGTCTTCCATGGCAGCGGTTGGTGAGGAGTATACACCCATGGTTCATAGCAATGAGGGAGATGTTGAGGATGTGGTTACATCCATCACGGTTACAGGAGCAGTGGATACAGATGGGATGAGTGCACTAGATGAGAGTTGCAGTGGGCTCCGTGTTGCACTAGGATCTCTTGAGATTAGTCCCATGATAGGTGATGCACGGCAGATCATTGGTAGTTCCTGTGACATGGTTGTTGATTCACGAGAGAGTTGTGTGACAACCCTCGACACTTGTCCATCTCCACAGAAGATATTCGGAGACTCATCCAGTTGGGAGATTGGTACTTATGTTGATTTGTTTCCCTCTCCTAGAGGCAAACCAATCATTTCATCCGATACAGTTGACTATGATCGGCAGCTGGTTGAGCCAAGTCAGGAGTACAATTCGACTTATTATTCCAGCGATTCAGAGATGGATGATTCAGATCAGTATGGAGTGATTGTGCAGTTTGTGAATAATCCATTATTTGAAATTGATGGTGGTTTGGTCTATGATAATCCACTCTTCGAGATGGAAGCTGATCGTACTCTTGATGCTAGTTCTTGGTTAGGTGATAATCGTAGTGTTTGGGATTGTTCCAGTGCATCGCGATTCCAAACAAGACTCACAGAGGAGTTTAATGGGGTGTACACGGTGAGGAGTGCTTATAGTTTTTCTTTTGATCCACCTGTACATGATTTGTATTCGATGCACCATTCTTGTGCACAGGGTGATTCTCTTGGTGCAGCCGAGGGGAGTCCTTCATTACTGTGTGCAGAGTTACCATCTTCACGAGATGGAATTAGCGACTGCAAGTACTCGACTCAGTTGTTTGTGGGGTATTACTTGCAGGGTCAGCAGTCAGTTATCCATCATGCCGATACATATTTGACAGGGCTTGATACTTCTATGTCGCAGATTTTTCATACAGGTACATGGTTACAGGGCGACTATGGTGTTAGTTGGCATGATGGCTGGGTCAGTTATCACATCCATGAGGTTGTAGCAGAGGACAGGGAGAGATTCAGTGTAGCAGATGCTTCTAGAAGTTATTTTCTCCACATGACCGATGGGTGTGAATTCAGACTGTATTGGGATCCAGGTGGTGACAGTTTGGGTACTGAGTATTGGATGGGTCCCACTGGGTCACTTCACTATTCTCAGCATGGTGAAGTTGGAGGTAGTAGAGCGCAGTGGCAGTCTGAGGATGACAGTCACGACAGACTTTCACTCTGGGTTTGGGATCCAGGGATAGCTTGCGCAGTTGAGTTTTTTGTTGATGCTACAGGAAACAGTTCGAGATGTGTGGGACATTTCACAGTTATTCTTTTGGGCCTTCCGAGGATTGGAGTTTCTTTGCAGTGGAGATTGCTTGGGGTCAAGCAATTTCAGGGAGGGCGGACTGTCATGTCCCCATTTTTTGGCGAGCATCAGAGTTCGTAAGAGTTAGCCTATTATGCGACCCTCGTAGGTGATAGGTCGGATAGGGGGTCATTTCGGAGCTCGGCTCAGGTCAGATTGGCAATTTTGATCAATTGGCTTTCGTTCGGGCTCATTCGGAGACTTCTTGCAGAGTTGCTATTTTTAGCAGTTCTGGCGGCAGTGTGGGACCCACTATTTTTAGCGATGACTTTGGCATTCAGAATCACTTGGGTTCGTCAAATAGACGCAAATCGGATGAGTAACGAGAGAAATATTAATATTTAATTGTATTAATTAAATATTAATTATTTAATGATTATAATATAAAGTTATAATTTTAAATTATAACTTAAGTGATTCTTCTTGAGGGGTGCGCCCATCATCAGAAAGGGGCCAGTTATTGATTATAATTTATTATAATAATTTGGCTGAGGACTATGGAGAAATTAAAAGAATTAAAAGTGAATATTTTAATTAAACCCTATTATGGTGGAAATCGCACTTTTGAAGAGATAAAGAGATTTGCCTTGGGTTTTGAGGGATTATGACATTTGTGAATTAAAAATTGATCAGTCTTTGCCAGAGAACAGGACCTTAGGGTTTGAGTTCGAAATTCTTTGGAGAACGAGCCATCTCCATCGAAGCATTCAGAGGGTGTGAAATAACACCTGATCTATTGCAGCTGAGAGATTTCTTCATTCTGGAGAAATCACAGAACTTCAAAGATATTTACATTCAGGGTTTACAGAGAAGTTTTTGTCCAGAAGACATCCATCTATCAGGGAGCACCATATTCAGAGGTCCAGACATTGATTACAAGGAGGCCGTACACTTTAGCATTTATTACTGCTGCAGCCGTACCACTGCTGACAGCCGTACATCTTCAAGCTTCCTAATGATTAAAATCTCAGAGGGTTTTGTCAGGGTTTTCAACCAGAGGATAGTATTCCATCTAGGCGCCAACTTCTAGAGATCTGGAGACTTCATTAAAGGGCCGTACTTACTTGCAGCAGGCCGTACCTTCTTTATTCAAGCCGTACTTTCTTGTCTTGGTAAATACGCCTCTCTTTTGGTCTTTATTCTTCATCCATCTGGGGCGCAGTTGTACTGGGAGCAAGCTGAGATCACCAGACACAGGAAGAAAGGTCAATTCATGTGAAGCTGTACCATCTTCAACAGATCATTTATTGCTGTATCAAAATCAGGTTTCAAATAAAATCTTTGCTTTGTCATTTGCATGTAACTGGGTTATGTTGTAATCGTCTTCAGAAGATTCTATAATGAATAAGCTTCAGTATTTGCCGTATATTCTATAGTTTCAGAGTTAGATGAATTTTTATTGAGTTTATTTTAAATTCTAGCAAAATCGCATTCTTTACATTTATGCTCAAAACTCCAAGAAACGTCAAAAAAATCAAAATTTGCAAAAACTTCAGAAAACAGTCAGAGATAGAGATTTTGGGGAAACTAGGGTTTTTACAGACTTATGCCTTTCCCTTTCGACTATGCTCTGGAAGAAGAGGGAAGTGTCCTTGGCGGCTCTACTACTGGAATGGAGTTTTTCCTCTTAAAGATTAGGAAAACCTTGCTATGCTCGAGGACTTGTCTTGTCCTGTTTTCAACTGAGAGAGACTCTTTATTAGCCCAATTGACTTGAGGAAGGGGCTGATCTTCAATTCGCTTTTGAGCATACATAGGGAGAAGCACATCCTCATCATCATCTGATAACCCTTCAATGTCTTCTGATAAGCAATCTTTCATCTGGTGAAGAGTGAGCCTGTTGTAACTACGCCTCTGCACCTCGAACTCATCTATGCAATTGGCCCAAAAGTCTTTGAGAGCGGGTAAGTGAGCATAGTTTTTCTCCAATCGGCCAGCGTAGACGCCATGAGGGTCATAAGATCATCTCTCGCTGTAAGGCTTGAGACCAAGTTTATCTAACTCATCCCCCATGGTCTTAGCATCTGCTGCTGTTCTGCATGTATAAATTCCCAACCCCAATGGAAAACCGAGGGCTGGTTTCTTTCTGTTCCTCAAGACTGTGTGGACCTCACGTGCATGCCTCAAGAACTCCATGAAAACGACCTCGTTTGACGGGTACCTTGGTAACATGAGTGGAGTGCCTGAAAAGCCATAGACTCTGAGATAGGTGAAAGTAGGAAATTGTATGAACCAATCTGCCCACTCCGCCATTGCTGCCCTGGCAGTTGAAGAGATACGGATGTGCAATTCATTGTCCAGGTCCCACACTGTGTACATCAGGAAAGCCTCATTCACCCTCTTGTAGTGATGCAGAGACTTCGTGAATTCCAATTGAGGGTAATAGTTGTAGATATGTTGTACGCTCAATGATCCCTCGGTGTTCAACCCTCTGAATTGACCTTGGTAGGCCACTAGGTAGACTAGGTAAGAAACCATATGGAAGTCATGAATCTGGAAATATTTCGTTATCTGCTGATGGAGGTTGTCACTGATCAAGGTGGCCCAATCATAGAACTCAGTCTTCTTCATGATGTGGGGTATGGTGTAGAACATCCAAGGTTGAAACCTAGTAGCATCTTCTTGTCCAGTGACCCTGTTGAGCAAGGTGATTATGATGGCAATCTCATCTCTGAACTCCCCTCGCCCGACATTCTTAGGCAAAGTCTTATGTTTCTCTTTCATCCACCTCTGTGCAATCTTCTTGCTATATTTGTCCTTGTGCATTTCCCACATCCTTTCACATCCGTCTTTTGAGATAGTGACATTTTTAGGCCAAGGGGGAATGGAAAAGCATTTCTCGATCACATTAGGTTTCAAACTGCAGATCAATCTGCCATCAATTGACTGGATCTCCCTTGTAGCCGGATTGTAATGCTTGATGCAAGCGATTACGAACTCGAGGCTCTGAACTAACATAGGAATAGACGCTGCTGCGAGGAGTCCAAAGTGTCCTAGGATTCTGATTGAAGTGTTGCCTGCGCTCTCCAAAGCGTGTAGATCAAACACCGGCTTGATGTGATGCAAGTCCGTCTCAACTGTTTTGATGTAATTATGATAGAGAGCTGATTTAGTTTTGAAAACATTGGGAGTATACTCCATTTCGAAAATCTTGAAGAATGACTGTAAACTCGCCTATGTTCAGACAAGTTTTGAGCAATTTACTATTTTTAGAACGCTGATTTTTCTTCGTCAAACGGACAATTTTTTGAATTTTTTTTTGAGATATGGGTTTTGCTTAGAATTTCGTTGCAAGACAACCCAGATCGTTCGTTTTTGAAAATTTTGATTCTAGACTGAAAAAGCAGCAAACCCTAATTTCTTCAAATTTTCACGAAAAAAGCTGGCACCTGGGTTTTGTTCAGAATACAATTAGAAATGGACCCAGTTGATCAGATTTGAAAAACACTGATGGCTGATTGAAAAAGCAGCCAACCCTAAAATTTGAAATTTGCTTGAAAAAAGCTGTGATATTTGTTTTCTTCAGAAGATTGATTTGAGAGGACCCAGATGATAAAAAATTGAATGCACTGAGGATTTCACTGCCATGCAAATAAAAAGCAGCTGCTGCAACTTGATGAACTTTTTGAAAATTTCTTCAGAAGAATGAGTTGATAAAACCCAGATGGTTGAAAATTTGAAAATCTTGGCCTTATTCAAAAATTTGATCTTCTGGATGAAAAAACATGAAAAAGCAAGGCCTTATGCTGCTGGTCTGAAAAATTTAATGAAGAATCAGCAAACTTGAGTTCTTGAATCATGAAATATAACTTCAAATCTGCTGCTCCACCCTTCTCCTTTGAATGCTACCTGCAAAAATAATGAAAATTACATGAAAGAGAGGTGTTAAATAAACTTAGGGTTTGAAATAGGTTTGCTTTCTTTTGCTTTTATCTTCAAAACCCTAAAATTGGCTTGTTCAATGAACTTGGACATTCTCTTCCTTTTGCCATTTTGAATCTTTTGAAAACTTTGAAAATTTCACTAAAGCATTGTAAGTTGGGCGCCCTTCTTGGCTAGAGGTGCCTACTTCATTCAACTTTTCTTCCAGTTTGACCGTTGGTTTGATCCTGATTTCTAGATGTTCAGTTGATCTGGTGGACGAGCTGAATGATTCAGCATGAAGCTCGATTGAATCTGGAAATATGGTTCTGGAGGCATCTTCAACTAGAAACTTTGTTTAGACCTTCAAAATCATGGGAGCCTATCCTCTTCAGGGGCGCCCATTTTGTCCAGATTTAGCCATTTTAGCATTTCTTCATCAACTCTCTTCTACAGATGATCTCATCAGATCTGGTGACCCGGAGCTCGGATTGGCTGATGGCTGGACTTGTTGTGGAGCTGAAGAGAAATCAAGAGGGGTCTTTTCGAGGCACTTCTGTCAAAAAGTTGAATTTGGGCCTTCAAAAGCTTGGGCGCCCCTGGCAAGCTGAGGCGCCCAACTTCACTAGAGTTAGCATATTTTTCATTATTTTCACCTTTGCTTTTGAATTTTGATTTTTTTTAGCTTGTGTCAAACCCTCTATTCAGCCTTCTACATCTGACGATTGCCAATTCCGATTGATGTGCTGATGATCTCATTGGAAAGCTTGATCAAATCTGACGAAGTCATGTTAAAGCTTTACTGGCAAATTCATCTGTTTGGACACTCAAAAACTTGGGCGCCTTTCTCCTTCAGGGGCGCCCATTTGCTCCAGACTTAGAAGATTTTCATTAGATTTTATCTTCAGATTTGTTGGCATAAAAACTAACACCTCTGGAGTGCAGGTTTGTACGAACAGCTATGCACACTGCGTAATGAGTGCTCTTCAAATTAGGAGGGGAAGCTCCCTCGTAGTGTTGGAATGCGTGGAAAAGAAAAGTAATCTAAGTCCTATCTTTTTGTTCTCAGCTGGAAGAGGCACAAGGTTAAGAAAACCAAGAACGTTGCAGCTAAGGATTTTCTGGTTTCGCAGATCATTAAATACAACTAAGCTAACTACTTTAAATCTATCCAGTTTCCTCAAGAAAATAGAGCATGAGGAAATGGAGCAGGAATGTTCTAATACGATAAACTTCAGGTACAATTTCACAACGTGAAGGCAAGGTGGGCACAACTATTTGCTTGGTTGGGAAGAAGTTTATTGGAAACGACAAATATACGATAAACCGGGTACAGACTCACAACGTGAAGGCAAGGTGGCACGACTATTGCTTGTTTGAATAGGTTTATTACTCACACACATCACACGATAAACCAAGTACAAATTCTCAACTTGAAGGCAAGGTGGCACATCTATTAGCTCAATCTGGACGAGTTTATTGAACACAAAACATGAAGGATAGCCAACTAGGATAATAAATTGCATAGGTGAGACACGCATACAATCTACGATCAACTAGCCACTATATCTAACTAAAGCAAGAATTCACCATCATAATTGCATGAAACCCAAGTGGCATAACAATTCATCACAATAGCAAATACTCATGAACAGATATAGAACGAGCAATATTACCGGCAAGGTAGGCTCAGCATATATTTCTCTCTCGTGCAAAAGTTATGTGCAAATGAGCAAAAACTCTTATTTATAGACATCAAAAGGTGTAGGGAACCCTAAAAACACCTTGAGTCAACTACAGTCTTGCAATGCATGCAAGATTTATTGCTAAACCCTAACAAAGGAAACTATACAGTTAACTGGAAAGCTACTGTCAGTTAACCAAAACATCTAATCTAAAAATGGACAATTGTGCAAGCATGCACTTCCTTATTGAAAGCAATTTAACTGGAACACTACCATCAGTTAACGTAAACCCTAAATAAAACTCCAAGTGAATAAAGCTAATCCCAAAATAGATATGCATGAGATGAGACAGCAAGTTAACTTGAAAAGATAACACCAAGTTTTACACCTGTGTTTAATATCTATTTTGAGAGGTGGGAACTGAAGTCTACTGGCCGTGATCTCGAACAACCAATCCCTCAACGAGATTGTTAATTGCATCAACATCTGAATGTCAGCAACTTGAGCAATCTTGGCAATCTTTGCACACTCAAACTAGCATTTCATGGACTGGTAACTTTGGCGGCTCCGTAACTGAAGTGATGGCCATTATCTCTTCTGCAGCTTGATGTCTCTGACGCTTCTCCTTAATGAAAGAGTGTTGCATGATGAAACTGTGAAGTTTGACTGTGCACACTTTGGTTGTGAGAAATGCAAACAAACTTGTTGCACATGCAAAATTCCAACGGTTTCAACCCTCTAAACTGGCCTTGGAAGACAATCGGCCATACGAGGCATGCAACCATATGGATTTGAGTAACTATGCCTGCCAACCCTCTGAAAGCACTTGATACAAATCGGTCCAACTTTTCTAATGAAATCGTGAATTAAGACCGATTTGGTCTTGAATTCAGTCTACGTGAGCTGCACTCTAAAAAACTTGCCTGTTGACTATGAACACGGCAATATTCTGACAACTTTTCTAGAAAGCTAAAAATAGCCCGTTGAGGCAAAAAATAGCCTATCGAAGGGTAATTTTCAGCGAAAAATCTGAGATATGGGTTTTGTCCAGAAAAAGATTCTAAGACAACCCACAACGTTAGAAATGCAAAAATTTGACTTTTACTCGACCATGCAAGGAATTTTCAGTTGAGAAAATTAGAAACTCGAGAACTGATGCTCTGGAGTAAATTTTCCTGAAAAATTGTGGCACATGGGTTTTCTCGAGGAAGCTATTCTGAATAGACCTAGATATTTGTTTTACCAAAATTTTCCAATTCTTCAAACATGCGAAAGAATTTAAGACGAAAAATAGAAGAATTTGAGAAGAAGAAAGATCTTTTTTGATGTTTTCCTTTGCCAAAATTGCCACTCTGCCTTGAAATTCCCTGATAATTTTGACTTGTACTTGCAAAGAAAGTGTTTTGATGTCTTCACCAATGATTGCTGATGAGAAATTCGCCCAACTCTGAAGAAAATTCGCCTTTGCTTTGAAGAATTACGAATTTTCTCAAGCTATGTGAATGAAATATGACGCCATGCTTGAATTAATAGAGCAAAATTGCACCATAATGTTGACTGCAAGATTTAAAACCTCAACTGAAATAGAACGATTCTGATTGGACCCCCTCTAGTTACACTGATACTGACTCGAAATCCGGAATAAAATAATAATAAAAATGTTCAGTTGCCAACCACATGCGAATTTCATCTTACAACACAAAGGGGCGCCAAAAATAACTAATTGGACAAAATCGCCACTTTTCATGCTGACATGCAATTTGAAAAATTAAATATTATTTTATTCAGTTGACAAACCACATAAAGCATTTGAACTTGTCCGATAGACTTCACTGATTTTGAAAAGTCCTCATTTGACCTCATAGGCGTTCATTTGCTCAAGATATTACGTTTTTCGCTAACTTCCTACTTTGTAGCTGACTACAAAGTTACAACTGGCCATATTCAACATTGATTTCCGGCTGACCAGGTGATGCTGAGATTGAGCAGGGATATTTATTGCAAAGCTTGCAGAGCAAGGAAGAAATGTCTGCTGGGAATCATCATTGCAAAACCCATCACTTAACACCTCAAAAAATTAGGCGCCCTTGATTAAATTGATTTTCAAGTGTCTTGATGTGTTTTTCGTGACCGCACCAACGCAGAATAAAGTCGCCAACAGCTACCCTATTCTCTCTTGATCAAAGTGTTCCGCATGCTAAGATTGCAAGAAAGTTCATGCGTTCAACTCCAAGGTTCCTTCAGTGCGAATAAGCTTAGTTGGCTCGATGTGATGTGTTGGTATTTCAAGGGGACTTACAGAATTGTTCGGCAGCGGAGAAAGGAATTCAAATGCTCGAAAGATTTGTCTATGAAGTTCTTGTTTCCTGAACTAACTTGAAAGTACTGAATTTAAAATGCAGGGTTTAGAGAGCTCTAATCTACTCTAAGGCGTGGACATGGCGATCAATTCTCACAAGCTTCAACCGGACTTCGCTTTGCCTCGCTTCAGACAGCTTCCACGGAGTTGGTGCAATCTTCAAAGGAGTAGCTCAAGGTGTTCAGATCACAACTTAGCATGAAAATACCATCACAACGACGCATATAAACATACAAATCATGATCGAAGTTAAGTACATGATATTCCAGTTGACCACACAAGGCGCATTCACCATCAGCGAACACACTAGTGGTATGGATATACGAAGTTTGTTCAAATTGAAGACCACATTCCACAATTACTATCTACTGCTTGCATGAAATGAAACTTATTCTACTTTATGCTACTTGAAGTAGAAGGGATGAAAAAACCTTGCTAGCTATCCATAACAAAGACGAATTTCACCCTCAATGAAAAGATCTTTTATTATGAAAGTTTTACCCGACAATCTCTTACAAAAGTTTTCAAAGGAAAACTTTCCTTCTTCTCCAACTACACTATCAATCTACTTCTAAGTTGTCTCTCTATTCTAACTTCTACTCTAATTCTACTGTCTCATGAATGTACAAATGAAGGGGAACTCCCCCTTTTATAGATGGCCAAGTCCAACGAACGGCTCAGATTACAATTGACCGGATGGCCCAGATTGTGCCACCTCAGCCCTAAACAAGATTTGCCCTAAAAACTGCCACAAAGGAGAGTGGGGTAATAAATGAGCCATTAATGGCCACCGTCTTCTAGAAGATTCCCGTTTGTAGACGCGTTCACACTGTTCTCGATCTTCTTCTTGACGTTCTTCAACTTTGCTCGAGCTTCCACTCTTTTCTCCATCTTGAGTTTTAAAAACGCTCCTTCTTTGTCACTAAGTCTCAACACTTAGCCAATTTTCGTAACTTTTCTTCCTTCAAGGTTGAAATGTCATCTTGGATTACTTTCTTCATCACTTTAAGTCATTGTGCTCTGGCCTCAACGTTCCTCCTGCAAGACAAGCAAGGAGAAGAGTATTAGAACATATCATAAATTCAACTTACTTACCTGATTTTCACGCTCTAACTTCCAAGCGTTCATCGTCCTCGCTAGCCAACTTTGCGTTCAAATTCTTCATGCCTTAGCCAAATTTCCAACTCCCTCAGGGGCGTATTTAAGAGATGCACTTTTGAAAATCATCTTTCGAGAGTGTTAGCTTCAACTGCATCACCTTTAAGGAATTCACTTTACCAGCTGGAGCTCTGATACTCGATCTGACTCTAGAAGATTAGTCCCACGAAGAATTCAATCAAATTCACCTAGGCAATCGACTTAAAATTCATCCGTCGAGGCATTTTATCTTCAAAAACATCATTTATTCCCTGCCTTAGAAAATTTCTCAAATTTTCCCTAGGAAATTCACCAACCTGGTGCCCATCAAAAATCTTCACCTCGGAATTCCTGGCAAGCTGTGGAAGACTTTGAAATCCATTCCTCATCGCAGACGTCCAATACCCAAAAGAAAATTTTCCCCAGAAAGCATCAAATTCATGGGTATGCAACGAACGGGTTCATTTAATTCTTTGAATTTTGAACCTTAGAAAATTAATTTTCAATAAAATTTAATCCATTTCTTCAACTCTAGGCGCATTTCCTTGCTCCGACTTGAAAACTTCTAATTATCCTTGCGAAGCTGACATCTTCTCGACGTATCCACAGCCAATTTTACTCATGCCATAGCACATTTTAATATTCCTTCAAGTTGGGCGTATTTCCCTAAGGTGATATTTAAATATCAATACTTAGGAGAAAATAATATTTCATCAACTTGCATGGGCGTACATTCCTCTTCCAACATCTTTGGGCGCACTTTGCCAGGGGAACTTGCAATTTCAACGCCTTGAATATTCTTCAAGTCCACTACTCCTTAGGCACATAAAGTGGGTCCAACTTCAAATCCAAACACTCATGTATTTTTAACTCCTAGGCGCCTATAGAGGAGTCCACCTTTAAATTTCCCCACTTAGAAACATTTCTAATGTCAAAAGAAAATCACCTTCAAGGCGCATATGAGGCATTTAGCTTCAAATTCCCACGCCTAGATTCTTCAAACAAAAAAAACTCACTTTGGGCGCCAACAAGGGGTCAAGCTTTAAATTTTAAACACTTGAAATATTCCACAGCTTGCAGCAAAGGGACCCACTTCCCACTTTAGACGCCTTGTATTTTGTCATCATGTAAGCATGTATTCTTGTCTTCAATTGGGCGTACTTTGTCATTTTCCTCCTTGCATGGATACCTTTTGTCCTTTTCCTCTTTTGCATGGATTCAACGCCTTGATGTCTGGTCTTCACTTGCTGTTTAATGCCTTTGAATATTCTTCAAGTCTTCTCCCTCTTCTAGGCGCATTTAGAGGGGCCTACTTTTAGTTTGAAAACTTAGAATTTTTCTAGTTGATATTTCCATGAAGGGCGCATTTAGGGTCTTGAGGTTTCAATTCCCACTTAGAATATTTTCGAACTTACTCTTCCACTTCAAGGGCGCATTTAAGGTGGCCATTACAAATTCACGTGCCTTAGAAATATTCCCACACTCTACTACTTCAAGCTAGGGCGCAAATAAGGCTATGGGCTTTTAGGCGCAAATGACATGATCTTCTCCAGGTTTCATACTAAGAAAATTCTTCGAAGTTTATTTCCTTTTGCTTAAGGCGCATTTTAGACTCTTCACTTCAAGTTGCCACACTTAGAAATTTTAGCCTCCTCCCAAAGTCAAGGCACAAAAGGTGGTTTGAGCTTTGAATTTCATGCACTTAGAAAAATTTTCAAGGGCGCAAATGAGGTCTTCTACGTCAAGTGTTGGCACTTGGTATTCTTCGAGGCCCCAAAGGCAAGTCCAGGCGCATATAGGAGGTTGACTTTCAAATTTAAAAGACTTAGAATATATTTTCAACCTTTTCCCAGCCAGGCGCAAATTATACCCTGAGCTTCCAATTTTAACACTTAGAAAATTTCTTTATCAATCTTCAACCTCTTGAGTGCATTTTGGAGGGTGGGCTTCAAATATGTTTGCCTTAGAAACTTTTCCATCATCCTCCTAACTTAGGCGCATTTACTATGGTTAGCTTTCAGTTTATAACACTTAGATTATTTTTCCCTCTTCAAGCTTGCAAGGGCGCCTATGTGATAGGGAGCTTCAAATTTGTAAGACTTAGAATTTTTTTGGAGTCTTCTTCAAAGTTAAGCGCACATCATACCCTGAACATCAAATTCCCACTCTTATTCTTTATAGGCGCATACAAGAGGGTGGTCTTTCACTTGGGGGCGCAAATAGCACGTTGAGCTTCAACTCTAAGCTCAAGGGCGCATTTTGATGGGGGAGCTTCAAATTTTCCATACTTAGAGAGTTTTTCAACCCCTCCACTAGCCAGGGCGCATTTGACCCCTTGTACCTCCAATTTAGCAATCTTAAACAAATTTTAAGGCCACCTCTTTGTCTTCTCAAGCTTGGGCGCATTTCCCTAGGCAAGCTTCCATTTTTCAATGCCTTAGTAGAATTTTTCTCTGTCTTCAGCTTCGAGGTGAATTTTGACCTGTGAACTTCAAATTTCAAGTGCTTAGAGAATTCCCACCAACCTTCAGCTTTTAAAGGCGTTCTTCACTGGCTGGACTTGAAAATTTATCAATTTCAGTGAATTTATGCTCTTTGCCAAATTTAGGGTGATTTTCTCCTGCTAACCCTAATTCGCCCTGGCTTTCTATTTTTAGAAAGTTCCTTGAATTTCGTGCTCTGACTTGACTTTTGACTCCAGAAAGCTTGATTCTTGCCCTGCTCTGAATTTCAACTGATTTGTGCCGTTGATGCCTGATGTTTGTCTGCACCTGCTATTTTTAGCAACCTGCTAAAAATAGAAATTGCTCAGAAAATCTTCAAATTTCATGTGCTGAATGCCTGAAGCGTGGCGATCGTAGTTGGATGCTGTTTAAGAATGACTGTCCTGTTCTGACCTTGATTTTAGGAAACCCTAATTTCTCTGCCCATGCCTGCTAAAAATAGCAAATGTCTAATGTTTGATTCGAAATTCTCGCCATAGGGTCCTCATCACATGTTTGACTTGTACCTGCTGAGATTTGATGTTGACCTGCCATTTATAGCTGCTTCTGAAGTGACTTACTATTTATAGTAAGTGCTTGTTTCTAAGACTTCCTCAGCTCCGTTTGACTTGAAATTTGGACAACGTGCTCCTCGTTGGTGAACTTGCCTGTCTGCGCTGGCGCCTGAGATTGACTTTCTATTTATACCCCGTGTCGAGAACACCTTACTAAAAATAGTAAGTGCTCCGATTGCCTTCAAATTTTGCCAGCAGACTCTCTGAAGGATACTGATCATGGTGGATATTTCAGTTCTGGACATTTTGACGTCAGACTCCTCATTGTTAGCTCTCAAGCTCGAAACCCTAATTTTCTGCATGTTCATCAAATGAGCTCCGTTTGACCCCGTTTCAATTGCATGGTGATCAGTTTGTAGTTCTGAAATGCTGAGTAGCTGTCAAAGTGGTACCTGCTAAAAATAGAAAGTGGCTGAAAAGTGGCCGACCGGTTGCTGGATGATTTTGCATGTCACACTGCTCGAAAAATCTCGAAAAACCCAGAAAAACCCAGAAAAATCTTCAACATGCAAGCACTGGCTAAAAATAGTAAGTTTCAAAAAAGTGATCAGTTTCATTTGCATGTTACATCGTTGCGAAGCTCTTGGAAAACCCAGAAAGAATATGCCGACATGCGCTGAAAAAGTCTACATGCAAACCCTAATATCGGCCTCCGAAAGCCAAATGCTGAAAATTGTCACCCTGCTTTGCATGTCATATCACCGCGAAGGTCTCGAAAAACCCACAAAGAATCTTCGGACATGCATCAGAAAATGCAACATATAGACCCTGGAATCTGCTCTGGAAGCCGGATTGCTAAAAATAGCAAGTCGTCCGTTTTTGCTCAAATTTTGCCTGTGAGTAGCTTGATGTGCTCTGGACGCAGTGTGACTGTCGGAATTTCAAAAATGCTGAGAGAATACTTGGAATTACGCACTTACTAAAAATAGTAAGTTGTCGGAATCTGATGAAATTTCAGTGGAAACCTGCTGGAAGCACACTGACAATAGTGTTAAGCTTCATTTTCAATTTATTCATCTCACTCAACCTCAAATTGGCTGGAAAGTTACAAACCCTAATTTTAAGATTTGGCCAAAATTTCAAGTTTAAACTCAATGACGGGCACAATCTTGGAAAGACAGACAGTAGAAAAGAGAGACAAACCAAAACGACCGAAAAGCAAAGCCAAAATTAGGGGGTCCCCATTTGCAATGGGGCGATGTGTGAAAAAAGGTCACAACAAGGTGTCAGACAACCATTTATCCATACTGCCATCTAATGCTTCAAACGGCTGCTGATGATGAATGGAGAACCCTGCTGACTGGATAATAGGCTCACTGCGTGACTAGAGGTATTTCGCATCCAAAGAATATACGCAAGGCATCTGAAAGTTGCATTAAGGACCCCTAAAGTAAGGGCGCCCCTGGCCTGAAAAGGCACAAACACCATTTGGACGAAAGTACAACTCTTAACCAGATGCCCTACTTTGACCTCTGATATTGGGAGCTGGGGTGACCTGATTCGAGCACTGTCTATCTCAACACTTAGCCATGAGGACCTACAAGCGATGTCTCTGGAGGTGACGAAGCAAGGAAATTGCTTGTAAGACCTCAAAAAGAAGGGCGCCTTTCCCAAGATGGAATAGAGGACCAGACTTGGCCATTTCTTGAGCTGTCTTCGTTTTTCAGTATTTCACCAAAGACTTCGCACGTACGAGCATTTGCCAAATCTCGAAGGTTGACGGCTGGGCTCGTTGGATAGCTGGAGTAATTACGCTCAAGTCTCGTGAAGACTTCGAACGTTAATAACCTCATCTGATAGGCCTAAAGGCTAGGCGCCTCTGGCCTATAGAAACTACAGTGAATATTTTATGCTTCTCCGCCCGCTAATTTACGTGCCTGGAAGAATCTCTGTCACGATCACTCAGAAAGTCGGATTGATGGGCTGATTGGTGCATTACGAAACCGGACTAGAGTAGCATAGATGTCAGGAAGACCTTATCTGCAAACTCTACCATCTCAAGGGTCATTTTGAAGGGCGCCCTTGAGCTCTAGGGGCGCAATTTCTCCATTTGAGGAAGCTCTGTGATGTGAACTGTTCTCATAATCTCATCTTCTGTCTTCAACTGCCGGAGCTTCGGACCTCGGATCACTGCATTCGATAGCTTGTTGGATAGGCAGACTAGTCGTGAAGAAACCAAATGTATCAACCATCAGGAATACCAAGATCTAACCCCCCCTTAAAGAGTGCGCCCTTGAACTATAGGGGCGCAAAAGTTGAAAAGTAACAAGCTTCTGCAAATTGCAACTTCTGGAATCCTCAACTTCTGATGTCAGTTACCAGAGCTCCAAGTCTCAGATAGCCTCGCAGGATAGCTTATCGGATAACTGGAGTAATTCTGAAGAGTTTGACTGTATTCATGAGCACATGCCACAAAATCTAGGCCTTCAAAAAGAAGGGCGCCCCTAGGCTACAAGGGCACAATTTTGCTTTTCCTTGAGAAATCTTCAAAAATTAACCACTGAAATCTTTGTCTTAGCCACTGAAATGACCAAGACCTCGTATAATTGTCATTGTGAAATGCTCCTTCCTTGTGAAATGCTTCCTTTTGAGTCTCTGATTCAGGTTCTAATTAATGGATACTACCTTTGACTGACAAAACACTGACAAAACTCCATGCTTGATATTGCCCAAAAACTGTATTTGACATCATTTTAGCAAGGTTTAGACTCTTTTACGCAAAATGCCTTGATGAAGCAAAAAATTTGGTTTGGGTACAACAAGATTCAAACCTTCATTTTGTACCTTCCACTTGGATCTGGATTTGTCGGAGATTGGCTAGTCAGATGCCCTGACAAAGATATCTGCAGCGAAGCTGACCGAATTCCAGAGAGATTGAGCACTTTAGCAAACCCTAACAGCTGGATTTGCCCTTCCAAAAAGCTGGGCGCCCCTGGGCACCTAGGGCGCCCAAAGTTCCCAGACTTGGAATATTTTTCAAACATTTTCAAGATTTTCATTCTGCATTCTGTTTGAAACCCCCTAGTTTGATCTCGAATTTTGGACAAATGGATGATCCGATGACTGCGTTGCCAGACTTGCTGCGGAGTTGGAAGAATTCTGAACAACTTTGACTAGGAGCTTAAACCCTAATTTCATTGCTAGATGCCCTAAAAAGATGGGCACCTATCTTTCTTTGGGGCGCCCATGACAAGCAGTGTTAGTCAATTTTAGGCATATTTCACCTTCTCTCCTCATTTTCTTCGTGCTTGCTCACCAACTCACCTCCAGCTGAATACTTGAGTGTTGAATCTGACGCTTGGTAGCTGACTGACCTCCATTGATGACCTCAGAGCTCCTGATATGCTTATGAAAAAGCAGAATAGACCCATTAGGGAAAAATTGATCTTTTTGAGATTTTGATTGCACTACCCTGATATGGAAGTATTTTGAGCCAATCAAAATCAGTTTGAACCCTAACGGACCAACTTTCTATTTTTAGATAGTTTTGCCAGTATCCGTTTCAAAAGAAACCCAGAAAAACCCAGAAAAAGTTACTATTTTTAGGAAATTTCTAAAAATAGCAGTTTTCCTAAAAAGTAGGGATGAAAAACTGAGTTCTGGGTTTTGTAGATTAGGTCGCTCTGAGCAGACCCAGATCATCAAATTTTGGGAATTTTATATTTTAAACCCTCATGCAAGACATGCGCACCCAAATTTTGACCTTTTTGACAAATTTAACAAGACTTTTACTCATTTCTTCAAAATGTATAAGTGTAGCAAAAATTTTAATTTTGGGGTACAACACATTTTTTGCAGCAAAGGGGTTGTTGAATCTAAATGGCACTTCATCATTGAGTGTGCTGCTTATGATGATATTTGTGTCCAATATGAAAACTATTTGAAGGTGGATAATCTAAATGAGCTGTTTAAGGAGGCAAGGCTTGTCAAGATTGTTAGCTTTTTGATCAAGATCCATAATAGGAGAGCTGATATTGAAAGGAACTTGAAAATGGTTAAAGATTCAACTCTCAGTCCCATAGGCTGATGGTCTAGTGGAGGTCATTAAAAATCGTTCATTCATTCATTCAACCTTATAAAAGCAGTTGGAGCATTGCATAACTTAAAAAGAAGTACAAACCACTTGCCTTGTCTTAAATGCCTTTTTCCATACATCCTCCTTAATTCTCATCTAACGACCCCTGGATTTGAAAATTAGCTGTTTGGAGTACTTAGCTTGTTAAATTTGCATTAATAAATCATTAATCCATGAAAGAGGGTATCTATTCTTGATGCTTATCCTATTCAAACCTCTATAATCAATACAAATTGTACTATAAGAATAGAATCACATGGAAAATTGTTAGGATAGATTACACCTTAATGTAACAAAGTTTGAAATTGCATTCTTATTTCATTTGTTTCATTTAATGATTGTATATAGCATAGTAACGAGACTCGGACTCGCCTCCGACTCGGCTAGGGTGACTCGACTCGGGACTCGGCACAGACTCGGCAAAATGAAAAAAACCCTAGAAATTTAGAGTTTTTTAAGGATTTAAAACTTGTTTCAAGCACCCTTTATTGAATAAACCTTAAAGACACAATAAAATCATTAAATAGAAGCAAATTTGATCACATACACAAGTATACATCGATCACATAAGTATAAAGTACACAAATTGTGTTAATGATATAGCAGCTTCGGTAGCTCCTTCTAGCTCAGCTCCTTCGTGGAAACATAAATTGAATGATAGCCGTTGGCTATTCAATTTATATTTATTGTTATTGTTTATCTTCACATTGTATGGCCGACATAAGAAGTTACGAATTCACCTTGATCTGTTATTAGAAAACATTTAATATGTGTTTATTATTTGGAGCTGACTTCATTCTCCTTGGGATACGATTTCTTAAAGGGGGCCGACCTCTTGTGAAGAGGTGTGAACATCCAGGCCGACATATAACATTTATCAAGGCCGACATATAACATTTATCAAGGCCGACTTCAATTAAGAAGATACGCGATCTCTTAAGAGGCCGACATGAAGTATGTGAGTGGATGAGTCTCTCCCATTCACTTGTATATATTCACCTTGACTCGCCCATTGTAATCAGCTAGATAGAGTTCGATTGATCACATCAAGTGCGAATGTATGCTTCAAGGGCGATCATCAATTCGTTATTCACATAAGTTCGATATCATCAGTTAAGTTCTGTATCATCAGTTCGTTATTTCAGATCATCAAGTGCGTATGATGAAGTGTGATCAGATCAGATGACAAGGCGCGAATATATCGATGACAAGGCACGAATATATTAGAATGATAAAGGTGCGAATATATATCAGATGATAAAGTGCAAACAAATCAGATGATAAGGTGCGAATTTCTGTAAATCCATATTCTGTCTCTGCCAGGTGCGAACTTTCTGTAAGTCTATGCTCTGTCAAGAGTGAGCTCTTCTCTGCACCTCAATATCAGATTGCGAACTAATTTAGTGACAGTTTGATATTTGCTATTGCATCTGTCAAGAGTGCTGAACATTGGTCTTGAGTTAGACCTAATTGTAAAGTGATCTGTATTCTTTGTTTATATATATAAGAGAGATCTTTGTTGCTGGGTTTTTCTCCCTCAAGAGGAGGGTTTTCCCAGGGTAACTGCTGTGTTGTTGTCTCTGATTTTGAATTATTTTTCTGTGCACGCAAATCTGATCCTAAAATCAACATGGTATCAGAGCGGGTTTAAGCATGATCCTGATCAGATTTGTTATGCAAATTAGAAATTGCTAACTGGGAAAGAATCGAGCTTTTGTGGAAGTGTTATTGGATGCAGCTAATACACTTAAAGCATATCTTGGTATGTCCAGAGAAGGGCGTGTTTATCTCAGGTCCAAGATTTTATCAAATGATCCTGTTAGAGTCTCTCATGAGCAGTGCGATGGGGAGGAACCTTCAGAGGATTGTTCATCACTGTTTATCTAAGTCCCTTTACAAATCGCAAAGCTTTCAAGTGCGACACCAACAGGGCTCAAGACCAGTCTCCCAGGACAAACGTTTGAATAAGATTTGAATGGTCTTCAGACCACATTCAAATATTAAGATCGCTCCATCAGCAAACCTTAGCATATGTTTCGATGGTGGAAAAGCTATGAGAAATCAATTCTGGAGATGAAGAGTGAGCGTCTATTGATGTGATTTCTCCATATGATCTGAATTCTGTGAAGCGTTGATGCCTTGATTATCACCTGTGTTTGAAGATGATATGTGGGCCACTTCAAACTCCGAGATGCTGGTCCTATGATTGACATGGAATTAGCATTCTACATCTGTTGAATAGTTCAGATAAGTATTTTTTTTGTTTTCAGTCTGCTAAGTTGAGTAGGTCTGACATTGTTTACTTGAATCATGAATGTTTGGTAAAGTTCGTGATAGTAATCACTGCCATGAGATCTTTGGCAGATGCCATCACTCATTGCATTTCGTAGTACAGATCTCTGAGTGCGACTCTGAGATGAAAAGTGAAATACAATTCCGTTGTGATGATCACATCGATATCTTTCTCCATGTTCATGGACTGCGATGGTGCCTTGAGAAGGCTAGTCCTATATTGAACATGCTGGCTGCATGTAAGAAATCTATAGTTGTGCAGACTGTATTTTGTTGATGCTGAGTTTAGCACTCTCAAGAGGAGCAAAAGATGGAAGCAGGATATATCAAAATTCAATAAAGATAAGTTCTTTATCCCTTTAGTTTGATCTTTTGATATATTTCTCTTTCAGAATGATTTACTTATTCATGTTCTACATTATGCATAAATTCTTATGTGTTCATACTATAACCTGTGATAGTAAACTTTGTATGATTCTAGTCTTGATATCTCTTTGGATAGTTATAAACAATTAGTAATCTCTCTCTAAAAATGCTTCCAGGACAGATCTAAGAGCAGAAGGTGTTGAGAGATTGCTTAGTGATGAAAAACTTGAGGCATCTCATGAGGAAGTCATGCCGACCAAAGAAATGATCAAGAATAAAGTCACATCTTGCAACCATGGGACTGAGTTGGTGGTTAGAGGGAGTCCACTTCCAGAAGTCTTATTTGCAATCTCTGAAGCAGGGGTCAAGAGGGAGTTTTGTAACTCATTGAGAAGAAGTGAAGATTACTGTATTGCAAAGCTAGGTGCTAAATCCTCAGAAGATCCTTTTAGCTGCTGAGATCAGAATTGCTCAAGACTGTCATCTGGATTTATCATTGGTAGCTCCATAAACCTTCAAAATAGAGTGATCTGGGATGAGGTCAAGGAGGGCAATCCTGAACTCTCTACAGTACCAGAGGTGTGCACTGGAAAAACATTTATCTAATACAAGTGTTGCAAGCAATCTTGGACAAAGAGGTCAAAAGGTTGATGCAAGTGCCCGAAGATTCGGAGAGCTGGCGAGCACGAAGAAGATGAAACCAATCTTGTTGCAGCCGCTTATATCTGGCGAGATACTAGCATTAACACGATTGGATATGGATTGAGATATTCTTTAGGTTGGGTCTACTATGACTTTCTGGTGTAGCAGGAAGTATTCTTCAATAGGACTAAGTACAACAGAGGCCGAGTTCATTGCAGCTTTCATGGCAACTCAGGAAGCAGTGTGGCTTTGTAAACTCCTTGAAGGATTGTTTGGACAATCAATGGAGTCTACTATTATTCACTGTGAGTTGTGTGAAGTCTTCTATCAATCACGTGTTTCATGGCTGACTCCAAGCATGTTGAGATCGAAATACCACTATATCCCGAGGAATATGTAGTGTGCGGAAGAGTACATCTGCGGTTGAGGTACATCAACAACGATGAGCAAATGGCGATATTCTCACCAAGCCTCTACGCCGGAGATAAAGGCTGTGTACTTCGAGATAAGCTTGGTATGGTGGAGAATCCGGCGAAAAGAGTCACCGGCGCTCGGTGACCTGTTTGTGAGTTCTTCTGCGTGAGAAGTTAGAAGTGAAAATCCTTGTTAATCATTTTCTCTGAGGCGGAGGAATTTGTGAGTGCAAGCCCTTGTTAATGCATCTTCTTCTGAGACGGAAGAATTTGAGGTGTAAGCCCTTGTTTCCACCCTCTGAGAGAGTCATGGTGGATGTCATGTGTGTGACTCCATGACAGCATCACGTGAGAGAATTCGTGATGATTTCTTGTGTACTTGTGTTTCACCCTCTGGGAGAGCCATGGTGAAAGTCACTTTGAGGTGACAACATCCGCTGATGATGAACACTTGTACATACACCATACATGGGTGGCCATGATGGTTGATATCACATTGAGGTGATATGCTTTCACGATGAGGTGATAAGTTTCTTTCCATACATGGGTGTAGCCATGGTGGTCAATATCACAATGAGGTGATATATCATTTCACACATGGATGTAGCCATGATGTTCGTCATCACATTGAGGTGATATCCTTCTCTTTATATCTGATTGCAGGCAATGATGGCTGATGGATCTCATATCGAGATGACTCGTATTGTGCAGCTGGAAGTTCTCTCCCTAGCTGAGAGGGAGTGTTATTGATATAGCAGCTTCGGTAGCTCCTTCCAGCTCAGCTCCTTCGTGGAAACATAAATTGAATGATAGCCGTTGGCTATTCAATTTATATTTATTGTTATTGTTTATCTTCACATTGTATGGCCGACATAAGAAGTTACGAATTCACCTTGATCTGTTATTAGAAAACATTTAATATGTGTTTATTATTTGGAGCCGACTTCATTCTCCTTGGGATACGATTTCTTAAAGGGGGCCGACCTCTTGTGAAGAGGTGTGAACATCCATTCAGGCCGACATATAACATTTATCAAGGCCGACTTCAATTAAGAAGATACGCGATCTCTTAAGAGGCCGACATGAAGTATGTGAGTGGACGTGTCTCTCCCATTCACTTGTATATATTCACCTTGACTCGCCCATTGTAATCAGCTAGATAGAGTTCGATTGATCACATCAAGTGCGAATGTATGCGAATGTATGTTCAAGTGCGAATGTATGTTCAAGGGCGATCATCAGTTCGTTATTCACATAAGTTCGATATCATCAGTTAAGTTCTGTATCATCAGTTCGTTATTTCAGATCATCAAGTGCGTATGATGAAGTGTGATCAGATGACAAGGCGCAAATATATCAGATGACAAGGCACGAATATATCAGATGATAAGGTGCGAATATATATCAGATGATAAAGTGCAAACAAATCAGATGATAAGGTGTGAATTTCTGTAAATCCATATTCTGTCTCTGCCAGGTGCGAACTTTCTGTAAGTCTATGCTCTATCAAGAGTGAGCTCTTCTTTGCACCTCAATATCAGATTGCGAACTGATTTAGTGACAGTTTGATATTTGCTATTGCATTTGTCAAGAGTGCTGAACATTGGTCTTGAGTTAGACCTAATTGTAAAGTGATCTGTATTCTTTGTTTATATATATGAGAGATCTTTGTTGCTGGGTTTTTCTCCCTCAAGAGGAGGGTTTTCCCAGGGTAACTGCTGTGTTGTCTCTGATTTTGAATTATTTTTCTGTGCATGCAAATCTGATCCTAAAATCAACAAATTGTGGCTGAGCTGTTGAAGGAAATAGCACACTTAGATATATAAAATTATAGTCAAATGTATACAAAACTCATGGAATATGAAATCCATGACATCAAATGTTCCAAACAAATATGAAATATCAAAACAATAACTACAAGTCTATGGCTCAAAGGAGTCTGCATCCTTCCTACGAAGGCATCTAAGGCGGGTCCTAGATGATGTAGCAACTGCAGCCATAGTTTTTGCTTGTGACTCCATGCCACCCTCACCAACATTAGTTGTGGATGTGTTTGCTCGTGCTTTAGCCTCCTCCTTTGCCATGGCTATAGCCTCAACTTCTCTATCTACCCAGTCAACCCAATCAAGGTCCTCGTCACTAACACAAGTATACATCGATCATATAAGTATAAACACAAATTGTAGCTGAGCTACTCAAGGAAATAACACACTTAGATATATAGTCAAAGACTCAAATGTATACAAAACTCATGGAATATGAAATCCATGACATCAAATGTTCCAAACAAATATGACATATCAAAAGATTCAAAACAATAACTAGAAGTCTATGGCTCAAAGGAGCCTGCATCCTTCCTACGAATGTGTCTAAGATAGGTCCTGGATGATGTAGTAGCCATAATCTCAAGTATCAGGGAAATTGCCCTAATGGGGTTGAGGGGCAGTGCCCTTTGTGGGGGTCTAGGCGTAGTGCCTCTAGTGGGGTTGAGGGGCAGTGCCCCTTGCGGGGGTTTGGGGGCAGTGCCCCCAGCGGGGTCAAGGGGCAATGCCCATTGCGAGGGTCTAGGGGTAGCGCCCACAGTGGGTTCAAGGGGCAACGCCCCTTGCGGGGGTTTGGGGGTAGTGCCCTGTTGATGTGTTTTTCGTGACCGCACCAACACAAAATAAAGTTTCCCAATGGATACTCTATCCTCTCTTGAACAAAGTCTCTTGCATGCTAAGATTGCGAGAAAGATCATGCATTTAACTCCAAGGTTCCTTCATGCAACGAATATAGTCTCAGTTGGTTCGTTGTGATTTGCTGGTATCTCAAGGAGGACTTACATGATTGTTCGCTGAAGCTCAAAGAAAAAGAGATTTTCACAAGATTCAGAAGATTTTCAATGAAGTTCAGGTTTCCTAATACTAACTAGAAAATACTGAATATAAATGGTTGTAGGGCCTAAGAAGGTACCACTCTACTCTAAGGTGTGGGATATGGTAATCAACTCTCGCAAACTTCAACCAGGCTTTGCTTTGCCTTGCTTTGGACAACTTCCGCAGCACCGGTGCAATCTTCAAGGGGAGTAACAAGAAATGTTCAGATTACAATTCAACAATGAAGACACCGTCATAACGACGCATACCAACATGAAGATCATAATCGAAGTTAGGTCCTTGATGTTCCAGTCGACCACGCAAGGCAAACCCATTGCCAGTGAGCCCGCTAGTGGTATGGATTTAACGAAGCCCACTTAAATTGAACACCACATTCCATTGTTACCATCTACTTGCATGAAATGAAATCTACTCTACTTTAAGCTACTTTAAAAAAATGCTAAGTGATTTGGAAGGACGAAAAAGCCTTCCTAGCTACTCACAACAAAAGATGCAATCATCATCAATGAAAACTCTTTTTATTATGAGAGTGTTCACAACAACCTTTTACAAAGCATTCAATGAGAAAGCTTTCCTTCCTCTTCAATCTATGCTATGCTATCAAACTACGCTAAGCTAAGTTGCCTCTCTAATGCTCTCTATGTCTAATCTAATGAGGTACAAATGAGGGGGGATGCCCCTTTTATAGTTGGCCTAGTCCAATGAACAACCCAAATTACAATCAGATGGATGGCTCAGATCGAGCCACATAAGCCCTAACCCTAAAAACTGCCACCAAGAAGAGTGGAGTAATAAATGAGCAATTAATATCCACCATCTTCTAGAAGATCATCATCCAACAAGGCGTTTCCATTCTCCTCTTTGACCGCAAATTCGATGAATCTGGCTAACACTGCTTCAATCAGCATGGTAGGCATGTTCTCAATCAGAAACTCCAAGACTGCAACTTCTATGAATCTGGCCAACACTGCTCCAACTTCTAGGATTGAGATGGC